>JAXIUT010062471.1:0-18795 GCA_035586675.1 Eurytoma californica | reverse complement strand
GCGCCGACAACGCGGGGTATATCGCGCGCGCCCTGCACTTCTGCGCTTCTTTATTGCTCGCGACCGTGACCTTGGCTCTCTCTTTCTCTCTCTCTCCGATCCTCAGTTCCTCATATTTCTGGATATAGTTCAAGTTTTATTAATTTTTGGGTGGTGTATGGTGGATTGAGAGAAACAATTAAGAAGATTAGTATTTTGTTTGACACGAGTACAGAGTGGAGGCTAATAGTTAGTTTACGATGACTTAAGTAATAAGTGAACGACTTTTAATGTAAATTAAGTGAATATTCAATTATTCTGAAGTGGAATCAGTGAATTGCGCGTAATCAGATTTAGAGTCTGTAATTGCTGTTCTAGCGATTTTGCACAATTGGGTCATGTGTACTTTAATATGCAGTCTCTTTTTTTAAGTTCTTCTCCTCTCGTTATTCACTTTGCCTAATGTTTGATTCAAATTTTTTCATACAACCGAATCGACTTGGGAATTAATTAAGTTTTCCATCTAAAATTTTCATTTCCGTAAGCTTGCTTAAATCGACAAGGAACAACGAAATCCGAACTAATCAGCGAAAGCGAAATAAAGCAACTATTTTAAATTCGCGAGCTCTATCTTTCAAAATCTAATCACATTCCGTACTGGGCTCAAAGCGAGCGATCCGCGCGCGCATCGTTCAAACTTTTCCGCCAAATTGACCCGTCCCCCGAGCCGCGGAGCAGCCAAAAAACAAAGAGCGCAAAACGAACAATGGAGCGGAGCGCGACCCCCCGCGTCGGATCTCGAAAGAGTAGCCGCGCGCGAAAGTCGCGACGAAGATATCAAAGGGCCTCACTCTGTGCTCCCGCTCGTTTCGGCGTTTTCCGCTCTTCGACTCTCCCTGGGTCGCCGAGTCCCCCCTAGCCAATTAGCCGCTGTGTACGGCCGAGTGTGCGCGGGAGCCTGGCTGCGGGGATCGGCGATCGAGTCCGCGCCGAGATGCAAGGGGGAAGAGAGAGAGAGAGAGCGAGAGAGAGAGAGCGAAATAAAAAGAGAAAGAGAGAGATAGAAAGAGAAAGAGAGGGAGAGAGATCACGAGGTGGTGCGGGCCGCGGCGAGTCGAGAGGGCTGCAGGCGGCCGTGGTGTGTCCGAGGGTCTGACGCGCGGCGAACTACTGGCCTCGCTCCGAGCCGTCGCCGCCGCACGCGATCGCTCCCCGCCACGAGTTCCTCACGCCGCCGGCGCCGACTCGGCGCGCGCGCAAGCTCCGTGCCCGCGGCCGACGCTACACACTGATGCCAACGAGCCCCGGGATCGCTCGGGAGAAAAATTGTTGCGCGGCGCGGGTAATGCGGCGAAATTTTACTTTATATTCCGCGATGAATTGGGAGGATCTCGAGCTTGCGGCTGCTGCGGCTCTTCGTTTGATTATTCGCTTTTTTTTTGGAAATCTGGAGTTTCGGAGGGAAAGTGCAATTGATCGTTTTGGGTTTTTGGGAAAACGAGGCTGTTAAAAGTTTTTCATCCAGTTTTGTTTAGGTACTTTAATTAACACGCTGAAGCTTTCGAAGAGAGAGAATGTACAAGGAATCGCAAAACTAATCAACCTCGATTAGATGAACTCAGAAATGTATTTTTAAACACTAATCAAGATTTGTTCAAATGAATTATTAGAAAAATTAAAATTATTTTTTCATATATTTGTTGAGATTAATTCTGCATCGTAATTTTCAAAAGTATTCGGGACTAGTGCATTGAAATTTATTCATTTCGTAGCAAGTATTTTTTGTTGAGAATGACCTCTTATAAATTTGAAATAAGAAAAATTGACGTAAATAAAGGCTGCGCTATCAATAATTTCTGACGTTGGTTGAGGCGATAAGCCTATCTAAGATGTTAACTGCTCTAAGTAGTGGCTAGAAAGCTCCTTCTGAAGCAAAACACCAGGAGAACATAGGTGCTGTATACATTGGCGAGGGCTAAAGAAGCGATCACAGCGCGATGAACATCCTGACCCTGGGGACCGAAAGAGCTTAGGCGTAAGTGCAGCTAGCGCACAGGACGATACGTTCCAAATAATGACGTACATTTTTCATAGGGCGATATATTGGTAGTAATTAAAGCCTGCTAATGAAATTTATTATTTTTTTATAATCCAGAATTTGCAGCTCATTAAAATTAAAACAATTGATGAGCTTTTTTCTGTTCTACGTTCAATGTTATTTACATGTTTATTATTGAGTTATGTTGATTTTAGTACATTACGTTTAGTTAATTTAATTGTTACGAAAATAAGTTCAAGAATTTGAAAAATCATAAAAAATCTTAAGTTTACATTATGCTGCGAAGTAATATTAGTGAAATAAATGTTGATATAGAACACACACTTCAAATAACCCCAAATTTGCGTGCATGAAAATCATGTGCATTGGCGATCTTTATCAATTTAGGAAGAATTAATCAAATAAATTTTCGCAATGATCAGAAAAGGTATCGTCAAAATTTTGTTCAATGGATTAACATGTTACCGAGCTTCGGCTGTGTACTTCGTGTGTGGATATCGTTGCAGGTTAACCTAACGCTAAACTTACTTTTTAAATATTCGTCTTATATTTTATTTCCTAAATTTGTTTAATGAATCTAATTAAGAATGTTGAATTTTGTATTTTAATTTTCCAATTTAACCCAATAACATTAATATAATTTACCTCTTGCACAAACAGCTGATACTTTCTTCTTTGTATGTTGACCATACTCTATCAGTACAGTACTCTTTCGGCAATTGCTCATTTGAATTTAAAAAAAAATGCGACATAACGAAATGCTCGTTGAATGAAATTGCTAACATTACATGGAACGTTGATCAAAGGAGAACAAGAAAAGAAGAGCAGCCCACTGCACGAAACATTTTCATGGTTGAAAGTCAGGATACTATTCATTATACGACGTCTCATAAAGAAACGTAAGGAGAAATTAATAAACATAAAATGAAATATTAAATTTAAAATTACTTTTGCTTCGTTCATTACAATTGAAATGGACTATAAAGGCTAAAAAATTAGTTTATAAAAATGTTATAACAAATTTTTTAATTGGCCAATTTTCTTTTGTTGTACAGGTTCAGAAAATTGAATGATACTTTATGGAACTTGTTTCGTAGGAGCTTTAACATAGTAAGGCTTAAATTAATTGTTAATAATAATCATATAATATTTTATTTTTTTTATCTCACTTTAACTATTACCAACAGAGTGGTGACGAATGTGACTCTATGAATGTCCATGAGATTGATGTAGTGATCATGCATTGTATATTTAAGGGATTGAACTTTTATTTATTAACTATATATCATAAGTTAGAAATCGTCCAAATTAATGCTAAAAATGTAAGTTAAATTTTTACTTACCTTCTGTGATTGATATTTTAGACCAGTGGTAAGTTACCGACAGCGAGTGTTAGAGTTATGGTATGATTGTGAGCTTTGGTCGTTGGTAACTTCGCTATGGCTTTTATCAACATTAGATAAATATTAAAGACTTAATTATAAACTATTTTTTTTTATAGATTTTTAGGAATAAGCTAAACGATATCACAAGTCGCATAGTTATGATTTGTAATTATATCAATCGTAATTACAGACAACAATGTAAGGTCTTTACTAACATAGTGTTATTAAAAAGGAAGAATAGAATAAAGGTAAATACAATTACCTCTTTTCTCAATTAACTTATCAAATAATGACTAAAAAATTTAATTTGCATTTTAATGATTCGCAATCATTTCTCTATAACTGCTTATTACATAATTTTACAGGAGCAGCATTTCATTCATTATTCGATCAAAAATCAGAAATCACAATTAAAAGTTAAACAATTAAGAAGTTTGAAGACTATTTTAAAATTCTTGTCATCGCAATTTAATCTGAATTTCGAGATAGGAAACTCGAAAAGTGCCATTGACGATGCTTTATCACACGCAAACTTCTTCGTAAGTTCAAGTCGTAGAAGAGATAGTAGTAATTCTTTGTGCAATCAATCTGTAATATTGTCTCAAAATGTATTTAAATTACTTAAAACTTTTAAAAAATCCATCATGATTCACAAGTATGATAAAAGAATGGCAAATAGTAATAAATCTGTAAATAATTTAATGATTACTGTGCAGTCGACGATAGGAACAAAGAATATCAAGAAAGATGAATTAAAACAAGAAAAGCATTTGAATGCTACTGAAATAGAAATGATAGAGCCGTTGTTTTGTAATAAGCAGAATGTAAGAGATAAAATAGATCTGATCAAATTTCAAAACTTACAGATGAAAAATAACAAGACTACATCTGCAAACTCCGCAGAAATCTCTGATATCAATGGAAAGTACAACCAACGTTTTAAAAAACGACTATTACTGTCGGTAAGAAAGAAAAGAAAATTGAATTCTAAAAATCAAAAGAAAAAGTATAATGAAATATCATTTAAAAGCAAAGCACGAAAAGCAAAGAGGCACATCAGAAGCACACACGATCTACTCTTCAACGGAAAGAAAAAAACCCGCAGCGCAAATAGCGATCCGATACCCTCTAATCCCGCGCTAACTCGCTATATACACGAGGATATCGATTTAAAGTCACTTTTCTCGAGTTCAGCAAAAAATTCGGTAAACAGTTTGCTTTCCGACGGAAACCGCGAGAGGCCGGGGCGTGAGATCGAGGAGGTCTCCGGCGAGATAGCCGACGCTTTGAGCAGCGAAAAAATCGCCGAGGACGAAAGAAGACTCGAGGATTCTCGAGAAGGGGCTGCCGCTGCTTTTTTCGCCGGCAGGAGTCGATGGCCCTCGAGAGCCGCGAAAAACAATCGTCGATCGGTCAGCCGCTCGCGCCGGTCACCCCTCAAGATTGCGGCGCGGCCCGCCGGTAAAATCGATGGAGAGGCGGCCGAAATAATAACAACGAGCGGAGATTGCGAGGAACGTTTACGGCGTCAGCAGCCGATAAGAAAATCCGTGGATTCCGATAAGCCCGTGGTGAATTCCCAAGCCAAGCCGCGGCTGCAGTCGGATATAGTTATTGGCAAGCGCACTGATGAAATTACGTCGGGGGGAGCGGCTCCCGAAAAATTGATTTTGAAATTATCCATCGCGAAAGATTTGGAGGCTTATATTAAAGATGATAAAGATGCATTACTATTTGGATCTTTGTTTAAAGACTTTTCGAAATTAGGTAAGATGCCAAAATCAGTGAGGATTGAAATAATTGGGCCTACGAAACCGAAAAGCGGACACGAGAAAAGAGAAATTTTATCAAGTAATAATTATCCGCGGGATTTTGCTGCGAATGACAAAAGTTTTTATGATGATGGAATGAAGTTAGAACAAGAATTAAAAGAATTGCCTAAATTACACTTTAAATCACGATTAAATAAGTTACGTAATCGTCAGAAGTTTGGAAAACTTCGAAGTAATTTAAGAGAGGATGAAAGTAACACTGGAGCAGACGGTGATGTTTCAAAACTTGTTGATCCAGTACAGCCCATCCGAAATTATCCTTCTGAATTCATCATTCATAAAAATATTGCTCCTAGTTCAGTTTCAAGCAGTAAGAATAAAGTGCAAAGAAAAAAGGACAATTCTTCAAAAAATCGTGAGAATGTACGTAATAACCATAAAACGCGCGAAAGTGACAAAGTTTCAGACAGAGAATCTAGTGTATACTATTACGATTATTATGACTACGAAAATTCTGGGAACAATTTTAATCGGCATGAAAGTAATGACTTGAGAGCGCGCCAAGTAGGGAGAAAATTATTGTCACTTAATAGCCTAGAGCCCGACGAGGATATTTCCACTCCCGGCAAAAAGTCAAACTCCAATTCTAATGAAAAGTTTTATGGAGATCGGAGGAATAAAAAACTAGAGAGTCGGCTGCATTATTCGCCGATGGAACTGAGCTCCCCTTTGTCCCTGGAAAGCAGCGTAATAACCGAAGAACCTTCGAAATTCATTCGGTGCACCTTTAATAAATCAATTGTCCGGTTTCTTTCCGACAAAAACATCAGAGCGGAAGATATGAACCAGGCGGTATATCCGAAAAATAATGCCGAAATGGGATTTTTAAAGCGTAATTTAAAATCAATTTCGCCGGCGCATGAATCATCTTTATCTGAGGATGATCCTCTGAGGCGAGTATTCGTATCGGGCGATTTCGAGGCGGATAACGGCGAGTTGAACGAAAAGCAGGCTAATGTCAGATATGAGAGGGGGAGCAAGAAAGAAGAAGACTCCATCAAAGATTTGTACAAGCTGTTTGGCAGAGACTACGAGCTGAGTGTCAAGGGCAAGCTTCATCTGCACTTCCCAAAGTCACCGAAGAATACCGAAGCCGAAGACTCGTCGAGGAGAAAACGCTGTTCTGGTCGTAAGAGACCGAAGGGTCGGAGAAAGCGACGTCGCAGAAAACGAAAATTTACGAATGAAAAACAGAGCTCAAATTGTTTCAGCAATGGTAATGACGACTCGGTTGTGGATGTCGGTGATGGCAAAGTAGAGCAACCTGGAGAAACTGCGCCGGAAAATTCGAAGACTCCCCTGGAAAAGATAACCAACTTCTTCAAGAAGGTGTTCGGCGACAAAGCCCGTAAAAGGATTAAGGCAAAAATAATTAAAATCATCCCGGGAAAGAAAACCGGAGAGGACAGTGATACCGGCGAGTCGACAACGCCGACAGCTCAACAAAAGAAAGAAGGCTCGGGGTGCAACTGCAACGAATGCAAGGCAACTGTCATGCCCGAAATCGCTTACACCTCGATTGCCGTGGACACGATTAGCACCGAAGGTGAGGAGACCCCGGGGGACTTAAATCGCCAGCTACCGGATAGTAAGAACGATCCCGGTGATAATTTCGAACCGAGGGGTAAGAAGCATGGGATTACGCGGGGTTACCAATGCCACTGCCGTAAGGTCACTAACGATGGCGACACTAATTTACCTAATGAACAGCAGTATCAAACGACGATTAGCATGGACAATAGTCCAGAAAGTAGTTCTACAAATAATGACTTGGATACACACAGCAAACCAGATGCTGAAATCGAAGTTTCGCAGCTGCCAGATTTGCAAACGCAAACAAATGCAGTGTACACTACTACTCCGATCATTAATACGGAAAATCCAATTAGCAGCGATAACACAATGACCACAATAGATAGTAATGGAAATTTAGGTAAGACCAATTAGTTGCTTCTAATTAATTTTCATTTTGCAATCATTTTGAACTCGTTCACTTGAAGGTTATTAAAGAAAACAACATTAAGAAAATTTCAAGTGAACAGATTAAATCATTTTTGGAAAAATTTATATTATTTTTCATTTAATTTATCGAAAATCATGATAAAATCTACCATATATTTTCTTATAATCATGTTTTTAAATTTAGTATTTTTTAAATAGCATGTTATTATATTGAAGAATTTATTACGTACCTATCAATTTTAAGGTAATGATGTAGTAATAAACGGAGACGACGAAAGGATGAAAGACGTTCTTGACATTCTGAGATTCGTTCAAAAAGTTGAAAAGCTCATGGTGAATCACAAAATGCCCTTTCGCATCGGCGACGAGCGGGGTGGCGTAGAAATCAAATTACAAAAGATATACATACCCGGAAAGAAGCAATCCATTCAGGACCTGGAAGACGGATCGGCCGGTCGTATATCGAATGATTTTTCGACCGAACCCATCGATACCACAGCGATTCTTCAAACGGTAAAAGATAGTCCAGATTCTTTCCCGCTGAAAACGAAGAGCGAAGAAAACTCCAATCCAGAATCGCCGCCGATCGAGATCAAGGGAGATCAAATTCCGGCGGGCGAGACCCCGGTTAATTCCCAAAAAAATTCAGACATCTCGTTCGATCGATTGAAAAAACATAAGGAATACGAAAACCTAGACGAATTCGAGACTTACATAGAGGGCCCGCCTGCGGATTTGCTATCGAACGGGAAGCCGGAGAGAAATGAAAAATCCCCGGCCGAGAAACAGAGGCCTGACGAGCAAAGAATCGCCCCGGGCGATCAGTCATCGTCGCTCGGCGGCGAGCCGAGGCGGAAAAAGCACCGGTGGAAGAAGAGGAGGCGCCGACCGAAGGGACGGCGAAATCGAACGGCGCTCGGGCGCCGGCGACTTTTCAGCGCGCAACAGCGGCACCGGCGAAATGATTTTGCATTCACGTCCGCCGAGGGGGGCGCGGCGGAGGGAGCGGAGCGCCGGCAGGATAAATCACCGGCGTACTGGCATTACACGAGGTGCTCGAACAAGAAGCGAAAAATGCCGGCGGCACCTGCGGGACCGGCGACCTGAGAGGAACAAAATCAGCGGAGATCCGTGTGACGTTTATACGAGGATGCCGAGTCACTGTTTTCGTTTTAGGTGGGATTGATGACGCGATGTTATCGGCGGCAATTATCGACACCTCTATTATGTTGTAAAAACACAGTTGTACGGATGACAAGTATAAGTAACAGTAGATTATTTGAATAAATTTAATTATTAAGTAGTAACCGTATTAATGTGTTAATATTCATTTGATATATAATATGTAAAAAAGAAAGTTAAAAATTGTTTTATAATAAGCACAAGCAGAATTTTGGGTTTTATTTATTAATTTAAATTTAAATTGCCTATAAAATAATATAAATGGTTTTAAAAAAAAGTGGAATCTTTTTCTTAAATTTTAACATTATTTGAAAGTCTAACTTTGCTTTTCTAAAAAGAAATATTCAAGATAACATTGATAAATTCTTTTGTTTTTCATAATTAAAATTACTTTGCTACTTCAGCATAAAATTAGATTCCAATAGAACGAAAATACCTTTGAACAAAATATTTCTCACCTTTCTCTATGAAATCATTAAAAATTTTTAATATAATTTTCACTTAGAATATTCAGCATTTCTATATTGGATTTCCATAATCGATCTGCAGACTTAATTTTCATAGTCGATACCGGAAACCGATAAGGAAACACACGGGCATTTCAAAATACGCAACACTATATCCGACGGTAAAACAATCCGTAACCAGATGCGCAAGTTCGGCGCGCGGCGCTCGGATCGAAGACACATCCGCCGGCGAGCAGGTAGCCGCCGGCGCGGCTCCTTGAGTAATTTCGCGTGGGTCCGGGCGTGTAGGCTTCCCCGTCGAGTGGGACATCGGCGGAACCGGAAGTGCCCCGCGAGCTCCTCGCGGTGGGCGGCGCGTCTAGTGCCATTCGGCGCACGTGCGTCGCGGCGGTGGAGCGAGCCGAGGAGAGTCGCCGCCTGCACCCACACACGCACACAATGCCCGCAGCGTAGCTCCGCAAACTTGGCCGTCCGGCTGACATCGGAGTTCGATATCCGCTTTCAATGCGCCCGCCGAGCCTCGAAATCAGCGCGAGAGCGAAAGAGACGGCTCGGGCGTGGAAAGGCTATTACCCAGCGTCCCCCGAAGGGAGGAGGAAAGTGGCGTGGCCGGCCCTCGCGAGGTGGGCGATGCTTGCGGATAGTGTACTAATTGAGCGCTGGTTAATGTTGCTGATTTACAAACGACCGGAGAATGAAGTTGCCAATGGCACGATGCGTTCATAGTTCGCCTATTACTTCGCGTTACGCTCGCTAATTAACCGTGGTCCGCTTTCACTTCGCTTGCGAAATTATTTTCCTAACTTTTAGGGCAGCGTTTCGGGAAAGCTTGGTAAACTATAAATTAGTAAAATCAAATAAGAATATTTTGAAGCTAGCTAATTTGTAGTAACTATTTAAAACTATAAAATTGAAGTGGATATAATACGCATTTTTAGATAAGAGATTCTAAAAAATTCATCCGCATACGAATACACACATATTAAAATGTATTATAATTATTCATAGTTATTACATATGATGAGAACAGCTATTAAAATTGTTATACTTACGAAACACTAATTAGTTATTCCGAAAGTAATTTCAAAATTGAAGGCACAATTTCAACAACAAAATCCTCGAAATGTATTATGAAAATCCAAAGCAAATAGCACACAACGATATCCGCACTCATCCTAAGCCGTAAATTTCGCACTGCCAAAACCCATGCACTCGGCCACATTCGCAGCCAATCCTTCAAAAGCCACCGGCATTCTCTTATTTGGGTCATCACCGCGGAGCACTCCTCGCTAAACAAAAAGGCAACACCGCAGCTCACAATAAAAGCCAAAGTGAAAAAAAGAGAAAAAAAGAAGCCGTCGTAATGCGCGCACGCGGGACGGCACAATAGGGCCCCCGGCGCTCGCGTAGCGTTTCTCGCGCCTTTAATAAAGACCTCCGCTCGTCGCATCGGGCTTTCGCCCGTAATAAATTCCATTCACGAATGGCACTTATATTTCTCGCGCGGCGCGGCCCTCGTAAAGCATCCCGGACGCGGGGAATCGGAGTGCAGAAGATGAATCGCCGTTTTTGCGCTCGCGACCGCCGCCGCGACGTCAGCGGGTGCAGCCGCGGCGCGACCCGTCAAGCGCCGTCGTCGCCGCCGCGGGCGTTATCGTCCGACCCGCCCCCTTCCGCGCACGCACGCGGATCCGCTGGACGACGGCATTGCGCGCACCTTTGTCACGGAGTGGCCGGGCTTTGAGCGTTTGTAATTAATGCCCAGCGAGATGTCGCCTGGACGTTTGGGCAATAATCGTTTTTGGTCAGTTTTTTCCTGCTTGCAGTTGCTTTCAATTGTGTTTTGAAGAGATCTAGTAGATACTTGGCGAGCGAGGTATCTGATCTAATAATGACATTGTAATTAACCAACCCTGTTGAAACGACCTTATAAAATACTATAAAAGTAAATTTTTATAGGAATTAACGCGTGTATCTGCACCAGGAATTGCTTATACACATGTTCTTAAAAAATTGCGTCCTTATAAATCTCATAGAAAATTACTTTTCTATCAAAAACGAGTAAGTTTTTATGAAATTTATAATGACGAAATTTTTTTAAGACATTGTTGGGAAATAAATGAACTTGTACACTTATCTTAAGTGGAACTTTATTTAAGTAAAATGCACAATATTTATTATAGAAACAGAATAGTGGATATTGTAACAAAAGTATAAAAAGAACTATTTTGACAAAAGTATGGTATCGAATATTAACACTGTAGACTGCGAGATGCTCCCTGTTGGGCTGTTTGTCTCAAACTGAACTGTCCGCTCCTCCGTAGGTAGTTGTCCGGTAAGTGCAATAAAATGCAGGTATGAAAAATCCCTTCCGCCTTCCGGATGGACATGACGGTATGCGCGTTGTATTTCCAACAGACATGTTTATAAGGATATATAAGGAATTCATGGTGCAGATACACATGTTAATTCCCATAAAAATTTATTTTTATAGTATTTTATAAGATCGTTTCAACAGGGAGCTTAAGCTTCAAGACTTAACTATCTAAATACTTTCGCAATACTTTGCCATAAGATCGATAAATTTATGTCTCATACTGTTTATTAATTGATTTTATTCTATGTATTGATTTGTAATAAGTTAATGTATTTTCTAATTATAACAGTGTACAACTGTATCCGTCAATGTTTGTTTTATTTTTAAGTTATTTATTGTATAAATTCTTTATGTTTTGTACTACCTTGTTTTATGTATTTCCTGCTAGCCAGGATAATAAAGGACCTCTGGTTCCGAGTTCAAAATAAATAATAATAAAAAAATAATAATAATAAGTCACTCCAACCGAGCAACTTCTTTTTTATATTCTTTTACAGAGGATTGGGAATACTTTAATATCCCATTAGTTTACAGAATGATTATTAAATGAAGATTATAAATTAACAATAGAATATTGAATAAAAATCAAAAGTACCTTGAATTAACGTAATAACAAGACTGTAATCCCTAACAACAACCTTGTGCTGTTAGGGATACAATTATAAAGTTGTAAGTTTATTATTAATTCAAAAAATTGCAGAAAATAAATGCAATTAATAATAATTAATTTATTTTATTAATAATTATAATCTGGAATATATTGCTATAATAATCACAAACGATCCAGAAATTTTGGTAGAAAATTGCACAAAATGCTTAAAAATATCCCAGAACATGAAAATGTATTGTCCAATTCAGAAAGACCCTGATAAGAAAATACAAAAAACTTGAAAAGAAGCCTGCAATCTTCTCCAAATTTACCGTGCATCCGCATGAAAGAAGCCCAGGCTTATAATTCCTCCCTCCAGAAAGGTAGTTTAGAAAAATGCATCCAACCATGGCCGTTATCATCGTCCATGTCTCCGCTGCGAAAAAAAACCTCGCGGCGACCGCATTGAATCTCGCGCGCGACCAATGGTCCGGCTTACAATTGAAGAATCGGCCCGGCCACACGGACAGCGAGTTATGTACCCGCGGCGCGCGTGTGCACTCCGCGCAACAAAACTCGCCCGTTTTTCCTCCGCCTCTTCCGCGTCGCGACGGTGCCGCGGTCGCCGACGCTGGAAGCTGTTAACGCTAGATCTGATTGAAGTTTATGGGTCGCGCATGCACCAGGCCGGGCGAGGCGTTAGTAGGGCAAAAGGGATGAAAGCTCCGGGGGGGAACAATGACCGTGTAAGCGCCGGGGCGTGTTTTTAGCCCGCGCCGCCACTCGTCGGGGCTCATCCGACTGGAGTGCCTGCGAGCCGCGGTCCTACTCGCGCTCGCCTCTTTTCGCTGAAAGATAACACGTCTTTTTTTCTGTTCGCTCAGCCAGCCGGTGTCTTGTACCTACATCTCTGTTTTTCATTCCGATTCGTCGCTCGAGGGGGGGAAGGAGGAGATCAGCTCGCAGCCGCTGCTGCAGCGGGCAGTGCTGCTTCTTCCAGCTGCTTTTTTTCTCAAGCGCTGTTTTCGCTCTCACGCCGCGTCGAGCTGCTGGCTTGTAACACGCTGCATTGGGTGATAAGTCGTCAAGTCTTTTCTTTTTTTTTATTTTGCTTGTTTTGATGTACGACGGGGACTGTAATTAACTCAGTTGGTAACTGGGTCATCAGCGATTATTTATGCTCGATTATGACGAGACAGGAAGTAACTCAATTATATGCACATCTGTTCCTGATAAATACATAATGTGATCGTTTTTTGTGCGCGTCGTTTATTCTCGAGAACAAAATTTCAGGTTCTTTCATTTTTTTTGCAAACGAGATTCATCTCTCTCTCTCTCTCTCTCGCTCTCTCAGTGAATCAACACCTTCTCGATCTTGACATTTAGTCCTCCTTGGGATAAATGACGACAGCATTTTTTTAGAATTTAAGTAAACTTAGAAATTAAGGACTCAGCCTTTTCTTGCTTATCTGTGATTAGGATTATTTATTTGTAATATATTATTTTAGTATAAGATAAGAAAAGACTGTACTTCCAAGTAATAAGACTGAGCCTCTTGGCCATAACTGTGATTTTAATTGTACCTTGACCAAAGAAAATGTTAACCAAATGAAGATTATTATTGTATATTTATATATTTACTGTATATTTATTGTATATTATTTTTGTTATTTTGTCCTAGTGACAGAATAAAGGTATATCTATCTATCTATCTCTCTTTCTTTCTCTCTCCCCCCCTCTCTCTTGCTCTCTCGCTCATTGGCCCTGGCGGCGGCAGGAGAGGAGCGTACACACAGAGGCCCCGGCTGGATTCGTAAGGAAATCGATACGCGGCGAGAACCTGCCACCTGGTAGCGCTGCCGGCGCGGCGCCTCCGGCCAGCCTCCGCCGCGGAGCTCGTGTGTATACGCGGCCCCGCCGCCGCCCCGGCCCGGCGCAGCTCCTGCTGCAGGTCACGTGCCGGCGACGGGGGGTGGGAGCCCGAGCGACTCCGCGCTGCATACCCCTGTACCACTTTCAGCTGGAGCGCGACCTTATGTACCGCCCGTTCGTTTGCACTCGTCTCCTCTCGCCTTTTCGCGCTCTTTCTCTCGTCGTTATTTCGATCCTTTCTTTGCGATCTTCAAGCGTCGATTAATTTGAAGCGCTTTTTTTGGGTGATATTTATGATTTTTTTTTTATTCCAGAGTTGATTTTTGTCTGTTCGAAGTTGAGTTAGTGAAAAATGCGACTAAAAGTAGTGAAATTTCACTCAAAATTAGTGAAAAGGGCTTCATTATGTAATGGAGTAATTTGCAATAATTTTCGTGGTTTTACTTTAAAGATGGATATAATTATATTGTAATAAAAAATCTTGCTATTAGCTGCAAATTCAATCCAATGTTTAATTAATAATTGTAATTGATGATATTAAATTATACTTCAATTTCTTTATTAAGATTTTTCTTGAATTAAGAACTTCGCTCAATTAATCTTTACAATTTAACTCCTTTTATAATTTACAGTTAATTATTACTAACTTCATTACTTCTTATTAAGAAAAAAATCGACTTTTTAGTTTTAAAAGAAAAACCGCGATGGGATTTAAAAAATAATAGCGCGAGTGGCCCGTATTTTCGGTGGAAAATCCACATCTTGAGGTAGCGAATAGCGGGTCTCCGCCTCATTCAGGTCGGCGCTCGCTATAAGTTACTCTCTATGAGAATACCTGACTCGACTACTTCGCGAATCAACTGAAGACTTGGAAATTCACAAGGGCCTCTACTTACGACATTAGTTCATATGCGCTTAACCGCGTAACACACGTACTCGTTCAAACATTCCGCCGGCACAAACTTGCGCCGTGTCATTCGCTCTATTACCGCGCGACTCTTGATCGCCGTTATGCCATTATCGCGGACGACATTCCCGGAATTATTTAGATAAGAAAACTTCTCGGAGCGGAGGATGACGTTTCTCCGCGAAAACTTTTTCGAATTAAATTTATTTTCGTTCACTTTCTCTTTTCGTTCTTCTGACGTTTAATAAAGATAAAAAGTTACGATTCGTTCCGCAGTGACTGATATTGTTATGTAACATTCCAATTACTTTTTTGAACCATTAATTTATGATTAGTTTTTATCTCTTGTCAAAACTTGTGGATTGGCACAAGAGCCTTTTGTTTCCAATGACATTGTCTACTTCTTTATTAATCTATCGCACGCCCAATTGGAGAATAGGATGATGTCGAATTCAATACTATTGTTTTTTAAAAATTATAGTTTTTTTGTATATTAATAAAAAAAAAGAACTAACCAGGTGGAGCTTAAGAAATACTATAGTATAATTTTTTTTAATTAAAAGCTTATAAATTAAAATTTTGTGTATAAAAAATGATAATGAATTTCAATATTTAAAGAGCAGTTATATACGTAATTTGTTAAAAGAAATTGATAATGCACTAATGGATCGAAAAAGCCATTAGCAGCGTTGATCACGAATTAAATATTCAATAAATTTTTCAAACTCGATTACTACAATATTTGTACAATTAATTTAAAAGAAGCAGCGTTCAAATTAAAATAGCAGCAGCGTCGGCTGCAATATCTTTGCCACTTATCCCGGCTGTCCCATCCTGATCCTCCGTATCTCGATCTCGCTGGCCTTCCCGTGCCTCATTCAAGTCGTGCATTATCCGCGCTGTACGCGGCCGCCTTGCTCCTTTATTAGAGATAATGTACGCGCGGACTCACGATAATACGAACGCGGGCTATTGCCTTCGCGAGTCAATGAGCCCGCGCGCGCGCGCCGGGACGAGCGATTCACATAGCGCGATAACGAGATGAACCGTGCGACCGAAAGGAGGAGATTAAGCTTGATTATGATGGATTTGAAACTGCCGCCCGGATTAATCGGCCCGGCGTCTTGATTCAGCCCCGTCGCAACAACATTTTCATCGCGCGCGCCGTTATTGCATTGTTTATCTCGCGCTTGCAAGCTCCGTTCGACGGACAAACTTTGTACTGCTCGTTTGGAGAGACGGTGCAGGCGGATACATAATTGAACGAGGTCCAAATTGAGATCTCGTTGGTTTTTTTTTAGCTCGATTTTTATTCGACTGTGTTTCCAAGGTGAAAGGGGGAGAGGAATTTTTCATTGAATTCAGCGAAAATGGATTTTTGAAATTCCAGGGAGAGGTTTCTATTTCGTTTATGAATTTGCGAACGCGAGGCAATTTTACGTTTACTTTTTGCAAATGTTTTAATGGTGTAGGTATAGCTGTAGTTTAATTTTGCGGGAAATAAATGGCCGCTAGAAAAGAATTACGCTATTATGTTATAAAATTCAATTCACTAAATTTTACGATCATTTTAAAAGCAAGTGAAAGAGGCGCCGCGAGATAAAATTTATATTTTGTCCACTGCATAAATTTTTTCCATTGAATACAACATTCCACATTAATTAATTAAATTATTAAGTTGTTTAAGTAATTAAATTTGAAACCTGAAATATCATCGATTTTTCTTCACTTACAACGCTTTAATAATTTATCTAACGTTATTAAATTTGTTATCGGCAAACTTGTTAGCAGTAATTTTTCATAAATCCATTAAAATAAAATTTTTCCTCGGAAACTTTATAAGATTATTATATTTAATAATATAATAATCTCGTTATTAATAAAGACTCACAATGCGAGGACTGAAATGATTTTTGCATCGCGACTTTCAAAGGGGAATCCGCCGGCTTTTCACGAGGGGGTTACGCCGCGGCAGTAACTCGAGTCCGGGACTTCGAACTCCCGGAGAAGTTAGTAATCTTATTTACACAACGCCCGGCTCTTCGTAATCACCCGTTATCCCTCCGAGTCACTATTTCTCACTTTTCTTTTTCCCCTTTTTTTACGCGCCTTCCTCGCGTCTGCCCTGCGCTTTTTCTCGCTCGCTGCAGGCGCGACGAGTTCGCGCGCAAAATCACGGCCTTTTTTTCCGTCCCTTAAGTCGCTACCGACGGCCGCTCGTATTTCGACGTTTGTGCAGCAAGAAAAAAAAAGGAAGACGACGGAAAAAAATATCTGGGAGGAAGGAAGGAGTCGGTCTTGCCGCTGCCGTCCGCTAACTACTTGGAGTCGTCGGAAAAATGAGCTACGGACTTTGCAGTTAAAGAACTCGAGCTGCAGGTCTTTTTCATCCGGCAGTCATTTCACTCTGACAAGTTTGTTGCGTGGAAATTATTAAGGTAAATATATCTTGCTCGGAGTATTTATTAGACTTTCGGTTAGTTTGGTGTTTTTTGTAGTATAACAATTTATAACGGCGATTTAAATTAATTAGCACAATTTGGAATTATCGAAAATTTTATTTTAATAAGAAAATTATAATGTATTCGTCTAATAAAAAATCGTTTAATTTTAATAAAAATTTAACTTCTATATGAGCCTATTACAGGGGTAACAATCAATCCCAGTCGAAAGCACTTACGGTGGTAAGTAGATTCAGCCGAATACGGTAAGACGCCATTTTTTTGTGTCATGTCATAAAATCATCAAATCTAATAATTAATTTAAACAAAGAATTTAACTCAATCAGTAAATGGTGACCAGAGAGATAATTATTTGTAACTGTTACAGTAATAACAGTCAATTTCATTTGTAACCAAATTTATAAGTAGATTAAGACGGATGCGGTAAGACATAGCTGCGTTTTACCAGTGGTAAATTTGAATCTTTTAAAACTATTACAGTTCTGTTTTTACGTTTTTAATTTAAATCTTTCTTTAGATTAATAACAAGGATATTGTACTGCAAGCAATGTATTATCGTTTTGTTTTTTATTTCGAATCGTACCAAGAATTAAGTAGCATTACACGAGTGTAAATTATTGATTTACAACCTGTTGAATGATGCAGTGATGCGTTCATCTGGAAAAATCCATACTTTCTAAAAAACTATTAAATAAACGTATTAATCTGATAATACCGCGTTACATCAATCTCATTTATTAAAAATAATATAAGCATTTTATATTCGATTTCTTTTCAGAAAATAAACTTAAGAAAAATAGTTTACCGTGGAATATTAAAAAATACCAAACGACGAATGCCGGCACAAGATAAGAATACTACGTATTCTTCTCTCTTATACCCACAGGTGCATGAATATCTCTTGACATTTGAAATCCAGAAAGAGAAAAGTTGCAGTCCCGGTGGCACGCATCGAGCATTGATGCAATTCACTAGATATCGGCGAAATTGCTTTCCTTCTTTGTTTCCGCATACGTGGGCTTTGGATTATTAATTTCCATCATGCGGAAACAGATGCCCATTGATGTTTTCATCAATTCAAATCCTCCGTACCGTCAAATGTGGTTTCTAAATGATCACGCCACAGCTATGTAAGCTACATGTTATATCGTAGCTAGGATAAACATTTTTAATGCAACGCATTAATTTAATGGGCGCTCCTTAATCCCCTAAATGAAATTTATAATTTACTTAATTTTAATGCGTTTACGAGGTGGGACAAATAAATTATATATTATCAATTCGGTGAATGATGCGAATTAAGTATTACAATACTATTCGAGCGCGTAATTTTAAGCTACTTAATAGTGAATCGTTAATTACATTTTGATGTGCAAAATTTGCATAAAATAGCAATATTTACTTTTACATAAATAGCGAAAAATTTAAAATATTTTTAACCTAACTTTTAATCTGAATAATAGACGTGAGCGAAATGAAAAATTTCTAATTAAGCAAGAAAGTCACAATACGCACAGCAGGAAATGAATAAAAGAAGCGGAGAGTGTCCTAATGAAAATGTACAAATAATGTCTTTAATAAGTACTGTTTGAAAGAGAGAAAGCGAGAGAGAGAGAGAGAGAGAGAGAGAGAGAGAGAGAGAGACAGAGAGAGAGAGAGAGAGAGACAGAGAGAGAGAGAGAGAGAGAGAGAGAGAGAGAGAGAGAGAGAGAGAGAGAGAGA
>JAXIUT010062397.1:0-40364 GCA_035586675.1 Eurytoma californica | reverse complement strand
TAATCAACATAGACGAAAAGAAAATTTTCAACTTCACTAAACGCCCCTCGGACTGATAATACTATTTGCAGCTTAAACAGACGGGCGAGCTTAAATTTACTTACGAACAAATATTTGGTCATCGCTAGCGTTTCATAACGCCGAAAGGTCTGGGCAACTTTAAACAGAAACATAAAATCGATAAAGCGAAAGACAGAAAGAGAGGGAGAGATGGAGGGCTGACCGCGCGTGCACACAAAGTGTGCAGCATCACGAGGGGACGCGTGACTCACTCTCCCGTGCCCGCCTGAAACGCGTCTAATGTTCCGCCGCGGAAGTAACCCCTTGGGACTGCTCTCGGTGCGGTTGGCTCGGCTGCATCCGCGAGTTCGTTCTCCATTTATGAATTATTGCCAGGCCAGGAGGATACCGATTAACCGCGATGAGGCTCATCGGAGCTGCTGTAACCCCATCGCGGGGGAGGTTTGATGCTCTCAGCTATTGTTTAGCTACGCTCATTAGTATGTGATTCCGCTTTATGCTGGCGGTGCTAAATGTTTCGAGACGTTTGCGCACCAAGCGGATGTAACATGAAAGCCCTCGTTCTGGAATGCACATTGACTTGTTACTGAATTATGAACTAATTCATAGAAAACTACGATTCAACTAATTGCTTCTAGCATAATATCTCATATTTTTAATAAACGAATTCCGTACCCCAGAAAATATAATCCATTAAAATTTTCTTCTAAAAAGTGTAACCGTGAGATCTAAAATTATATCTTTTTATACGTTTGTGAAATGCATATTCTGGAAAATAGCTGCAAAGATAAATCGCAAAGATGTGCGTTTGTATGGAATGGACAGAACTCGATTATTCTGTGACTTACGCCGTTGGCTTTGCACTTTCGGGGATGCTGCAGACGATAGGGGTACATAATCCATTTATATTCAGATTCGCTTTTTGTGCCTTCACCATGCACTATGCCTCTCTCGGTTTTATCTTTGCGCTTGCATGCCGCACTTCACGTGGGAAATTCGCGTCCAATTAATCCCTCAGCAGCAGATGGTAGGATGAATTTCAAATTCCTCAATAGTAATGAGACTTCGTTTTTTATCCACGTGACTGACATTTTTCTTCATTTCAATTTAGTTTTTACTTTTTTCATTCGAAATTTATAATTTGTTTACTTTGAAGAACAGTGAATAGGTTGCATTGTCTCGCTGGATACGCAGTTTGATTGTTGATGCCTTAAGATTTCTAGTAGTGCATTTTAAAATAGTTTATATGTCGGGGTAGCACCAATATCGATCTAATGCAGCATATAAGCTGTATCCCATCGTGCAAGCATTCTTGGTATTCACCCTCGCGGTATATAGGCTGTTCCATGACTATTGAAGTACTTCTGATTGCTCATTGTTACGTACTATTATGTTCGTTATACGGCTAAGACCGTAGGGTATACATCGACGTCATCGACCAACTAATTCTGCATTTGCGTAATATTTTCATAAATATTGCATAACTTTCTGTACATTATTGAAAATATGAAAAAACTAATTTCCTCTGATATATTGGGACCAGACCGGAACTGTATAAAGCAACTATGTAAATGTACATAGCATACGACAGGGTACATTGCACACGTGTGTGAGGAAGCTTGTACGATCGAATAATTTGGAAAAGCGCAAAATATCAGCAACTATTTCCGACTGTAACATGCGGATCTATATAAAAATTGAATTGGCGATCATTGTTTCCAGTAATATCTCAATTGACTAGTTTGCCAAATTTGATTTTGAAATTTAAATTGTCAAAATAATATCTCAATTTAAATGCATATTTGTAAGTGAATGGATTTTGAATGGTATTGAATAAAAAATTCTATAAGCCTGAAAATTCCACTTACGGATTAAATACCAACAAGAGGATTATCAATTCTCGAGAGCATCAGTTTTCAACATTTGAAGCATAAAAAGTGCTTCATTGTGTGAGTACGTTATTCATCATAAACTCCTTCACAATTTAATTCTCAAGCCTCTATCTATCATTTCGAAGAACTAAATATTTTCTAATTTTTACTTTATAAGATTAGCCTAACAACGTTAGTTTCCCAATTTGGGAAAGGACAACTGCATGTACCCTAATGAAAGCCTTTAAAGAAAAGTTGTCGCAATAGAAAAGGAACCTCCCACCTAATAGGACACAATCTAACCCTCAAGCAGTACGTCCGCCGAAAGCTATCAGTACAAAGTGCCGCGTGCAAACAATGCCTCGCAAATGAGCATAGTTGTCCCGGAGGATTAAGCGAGGCTGGGCGGCCACTTACAAAGCGTGGCCGATGCACCGGGAGAATCCGGAGCGCGCGCCGCGTCAATCAAGGCGGAGGCGAGCGCATGCTCCTGTCAGGCCGGGGTCGCCCGACGAAAGGGAGGCAAGGAGCCTACACCGCGACTGGCTGGATTGCTTTTCCCGCAGGGAGAGCCGAGGCGCGCATGCGCCTGTGTATACACACCGAGGGTGAGGCTCTGGAGTCTGGGGGGCAGGATGCGATAATGCGGACCGACGCCAAATCGCGGACTGCTTTGTTGTTCCAAAGTACGCGAGGGTACGTTTTGTCGACGGTCTATCGTCCATCCATTCTTTCTTCTTCGACTGTTTTCGCTCGATTGTTGAGAATCGATCTAGTATTATTGCGCTAATTGCGCTATAATAGGGCACTTCGTACATCATTTTTATATTGAGAGATTTTGTTGCATTACTCACTCTATATCATACACCCGCACGGTTAGGGTGTCATAGTGTCTTACCTGAAAAAGAAAAACAAAATTATTAATATTTTTATTTAATTTTCTTATAGGGAAAATGTTAACAAAACATCAAACTTCATAAAAAATATTTATATCGTTTTTACACATCATCTGCACAGATATTTTTTTTCAAAGTACTTTTAGACTTTCCGATCTTAAATATAGACTTGTAACTAAAAAAGTGAAAAATAACTTTTTTTATCGATACCAAGCTTTCTCTACGAGGAAGCAAAACTGTTATACCCTCATAGCTATTACAGAATGTAAAAGGGTCCGAAGCTTCAGATCCACTTTGCGATAGCCTAAAATTCGCAAACCTCACCCGTATAACACGCATCTCGCCGGCTTCCCTTTCACGAGCAACCATGCAAAAGAGTCACGTGTCACGCTCCTGCTTCGAACGGGGAGAGCGAGACTTAAATAGAGAACAAGGAGAGATCGGCAAGGTGCAGGAAGAACCAGGTGCTACAGAGGTCGGGTCGTCTTTTCATGACCGCGAGCCTTCAGTTTCCAGCCTATGGTCGCGATCTTAGGGCAGCTCTCGGTTGCGCAATCGAATTCACTGTATGCCCTTTTGTTTCTCGGAACCACGAGAAATGATAAAAGGATCACGTGATTGAATTTTAGATGCTATATATTCGATACTCAGCCGCACTGTCATAGGCCTACGATTGAATATTAAGTAAACATTTTTTATAACATTTTTTGTGCAATTTAACGCTCACTTCTAAAAAATCGAACTAAGAATAAAAACTTCCCCTACCCATAATCACACGATCATCATTCGCTCCAGCGCGGAATTAGGAGATTAGTGCCCTCGTTCTGCTCGATCGAACGAACGTCTTTAAAAAAAGGGTTGAAGGAGTGGCGGGCAAATATCTCTTGGAGCGAAAGCCGCGGGAATGCCGGGCCGAGCCGCAAGTTATCCGAGGGTATCATCGGCGCCACGCGTCCCGCGCCTTGAGAACTAACCAAATATCTTTGCATACTCGATTAGGTTCGTCCGCCCTCGGATCTCGGGGTTTACGTCCGACGCTTCTTCGAGTGGTGCAAGGCGCTGGAGGCCAAATTAAATTTGCCACCGAGCTCGGTTTGCTCGCGCGCCGCCTTCTCCTTCTCTCCATTAGGATTGCTCGAGATTTGCGATTCTTCGTGTGGGTTACACGTAAATCTCAAGTCTGGATTGGCCGAAAAGAGAAGTACTTTCCTCTCGTTCACTTATTTATAGAAAATTGGAACCTTTCAATAACTTTATATTCGACTGTACAAAGATTTAATCAATTGCATTTATTGCAAATGAATCTCTGACTTCTAATGTATTCAAGCAGAAAAAACTGTAGAAAGTTTGAACGAGGTATTAGATGGCATAGATATACGTAGACTTCAGCTCGATCGAATTTTCTTACTCAACCGCATCGCAAGATCAAAGGTTGTTTGTTGAGGGCTACTCTCCTTTCGCCGCTTTTTAGATTCTTCCCCCACGGCTTCACTAAATGAAACACATTTTCTCATGCCCAGTTTTATAAAGTCTGTGAAAAGACTGCTTGGCCGTGTTTTACGAGCAATCGGGACTTCGAGAGAAATCGTTTTAGAGACAAATAATATTTTATACCGAAATATTGCATTTTCATTTCTCAAACTAGGCACGTAATGTCTTGGAAACTCGAGTAGTATTGTTACATAAGAAAGTTGTTATTCTTAACTTTTTATTGTTTTAAGTAATATAAAGCACGTAAAATTTCTTTGCTAAAATTATTCTTAATTAATAAAATTGATATCTATAGAAGCTTGGGAAAAAGTAGTACAATAAATTTCCAGTTGACCCCCAGCCTAACACAAAAAAAGAATTTTCCCATTTTTCTCCGACACATGCATCTGTACTTCCAACAGAGGCACGAAGGCGATAACGCAGGTCCACGAACTCTGCCAGCGTCCTCGCTTCAGAGCCATATCGATTAGTTGGTGGAAGAGGGCAGTTTTTTCATGGGGTGAAATTCTCCCCCGGGTCGGAAGTACGAAAGTCGCCTGATAAAGACATATAAATATGAAAAGAACAGGAAGTGCGAAAAAGTTCGTTCACTCTCTCAAGGTACGAAGGTAATGCGAAGGTATAATGCGATGAAATATTTAAATTGTCGAAACACACTTACTTTTACTTTTAAAAGAAAAGTTTAATCCATAGCACTGTGCGTGAAATAGTCAAATGATAGAAAATTTATAACTTCGGTGAACCCACAAAACCAGAAAAACAAAGTTTTACCCTTATGTCAATCACCGAAATGATTAGCAATCGACCGAGTGCCCAGTGGAGTGAGTAAAAAACTAAATTCACAAGGTCTTTGAAAATAAAACTAGTGAGAATAAAATGGCGCTTCGGCTTCCTTGTTTCTGCCGCACTCGTATAAATTCCGGAATGGTTTAAATTTAGAGCGTACCGCTGAGTCGCGACCTCGCAATCCGCGATTGCTATCGCAAATTTAGCGCATGACACGAGTCACTCTGAGCTATTGTTTGTTTGCGGTAGTTATCAAATGCAGATTTGAATCTTTCACTATTACAACTTCCATTTACTTTGCTTTATTTAAATTTACATTTCTGAAGAAGTATTTAAAATTGCAATATTGCAGTTTTCAGCAAAAAGCTTAAAGTGATTAAAGTGAGGCGCAAACGGCGCTCGCCAGCGTCATAACGAAGCAAAAAAAAGGAAAGCAATCGAGAAGAGCAAAAAACTCCGACTAATTTCCGTGGAAGGGAAAATCAGTTGCAGTGCACAGTTGGGTGGGAGCGATCGAAGCCTCGAAGCATTGATCAGCCGCTCGCAGCCGGGCAAACAAAGTCGGAAAGTTCGCCGCCTGCAGGCTGGCTTCAACCATGCGAAAGAAGGATCAAAAGTCC
This sequence comes from Eurytoma californica, assembly GCA_035586675.1. NCBI lineage: Eukaryota > Metazoa > Arthropoda > Insecta > Hymenoptera > Eurytomidae > Eurytoma > Eurytoma californica. The sequence continues at coordinate 34,679 of JAXIUT010062397.1, read as the reverse complement.
AAAAATTTTTTTACTCATTGTGAAAATTAAAGCCACCTCTTGGTGAATGGTTCCTGTATAACCGAAGACGTTTTTATTTTAACAAACGGTACATAAGAAATAATAAATTCAATTAATTTATGAGTGACTTGTGTTTGAAAAAGCATTTTAATGATTTTTATTTACAATTCTAATTTTTGAAACATTCGAAGAAAAAAAAATACTAGCCTATTATGTACATTGTCGAATGAAGTTTTTTTACGGTCGAAACGTCGAGGTTTTATCACATGACATCATAAGAGTAAATGCGCGGACCCTCGAAAGAAATTCGAATATGAAAAGAATGGAAATCTTCGGTGAGAGCGATTTTTCTCCCGGCTTAGAATAAGAAATGTCCCGCGTTTTTCGACTCGCTGATCCTAACTACAATTCAGTATCTCCGTCCGTTCTTATCCTTTCTGAATTCCAGTCGAGAGTGCCCTCATCATTTCGTCTCAGAGTCAAACTTTCGCCGACGTATACGCTTTTATTTTTAAACTTTATATAGTTTTATGTAAAATGAATATTATCTAAGTAATAATAATTAATGATTAATTTTAAATTGATGAAATAAATAAATATATGAGTTATAGATGCAATTGTTTTTTTATGATTATATTCCTATGACTTCATGAAAATTACATTATAAGTACTTTCTGCAAGCACTTTAGGTTCATAAATCGCCTCTCGAATACATCGAAAAAGGACTTACTTCCCCGAAACCCTAGAGCAGCTCTTATCCGTCAAAGGCGACCTATACTTTAGTCCGTGAGGTCGTCTCGTCTCTATCTCCCCTGGCGTACCGCATATACATATATATAATATCGCCCCGTATATAACACGCTCGGATGCTTCTGCTTACGGTCCAGCTTAGGAATGTAATATCCGGCCGAGGGAACGTGTTATATGCTCGCATAATAATGCCTACTGATCCTTTTGTTCACTTGCTTCGGTAACGCCTTTGTGTTACCATTTACAATTAAGGACGATTTTCTAAAGAATTTCCCAATGTCACCGATAACTTCAAGTGCATCATGATATTATTCATATAGAAATTGTGAAATAAAATAATTACAAATGAGTGAAGTCTCTTCACTTTGGGGGAGAGCTTGGGTCATTAATGCTTGAATAGACATGTGAGGAACTAAAGGAAGAAAAAGATGGTGTGAGAGCAAGAGAGACAGAGAAGCAGATGCGTGAAATTTGGAAAATTGGTGGCGATTGTCCGATGGGAAGGTCCGAGTCGACGAGTACGCGTCGACGGTCAAGCGCAATCGAACGTTCGCTGCGTCATCGAAAAGAATGGGCTACCCTTTCGCTCCAATTTAGTGATGCTTGTTTAACGCACAATGCGAGATCCGCACCCGTACCGGTCTTTTCGACCTCTTATTTTTACCCCTGGTTTAATGAATTAAATTATTCCGATAGAGTAATTGTTCAATTTAGCAGTCGATGACAGTACGAGATTTTTCCTACAAATGATTTCTGTCGGAAAAAGTTACAAAAAAGGATGTTCATCAAAGTTTATTGGGGTGCACTGAATTTTTGCTCATCTAGCGTAGATTTATGGGATATTCCGAGTACTAACTTTGACGGCACAAAAATGTAGCTTTAAAGGAACTCCTTCAGTCGTTTAGGATTTTTACGAAAGAAACGCAAGGGAATACGCGCAAACGAAACTATTTACGGTTACATCAGATCTTCGGATAATACCCAACCGGATGCAGTTGCACTTTTATTACCAGCCGCAGCTGTAATAATACGTAAAAGTTATATTGTCGTTCCTTGCCGGCACTTAACGCTACCACGAAAGGTAAGCTCCAAGTGATCGCTTTATTTTTAATAAATATACTGTTGCAGAATTTTCTCGTAAAATAAAATAAAATGAAAGCCGAACAAGTGAATTATATTTAATAAATGGTCCCGTTCTTTGTGCGGTAGCGATCACTCAGAGTAGAATGTGCAAATCGACACGCCATAAATGCGTGAAGCAGGCGATTCCACCCGGTTAAACTACCGGAATAACCAGCCCCGGAGTCGAGGTCCGGTCGGCATACTAAAAGCCCGTAGTAACTAAGTTTCTTGGGGCATTGCAAGTGGCCGCTGAAAATAAACCGGCCGCTCTAAACGCGCTATCCTGCGAAAAAAATATCGCTTTCAAAATGTGGACCTACATCCACGTCAGAGAGCTATCATCGACTGGTAAAAAGAGGAACGTGCGGCTAGAGGCTTGGCTTGGCGAAAAACATGAGCAAACAACAAGAACGAGAGGCGAAGAAGGTGCAAACGATAGGAATTAAAGTCCGAGAGCTGCACTGACGACCTTTTTTCTAATCGGATTAATACGAATATAAAGAGCTTTTAATTGACGTTAAGTAAATACAAATGTTTTTTTATCTAATTCATTCACTTGAATCTTTTGCTCTTGCCTATAAGTCGTTTTTAATGAGTGTCTAATAATAATCTTTATACAACGAAGCGAAATAATTGCAGATGATAAATTTTGCACACAATATTGAGTGAAGCTCGATGAATTTAGTATCACGAAAACATGTTTCAAAAGATCAAGAGCTTATCAATCACCAACTTTTCAACCGCAAACCATTCATCATCGATTCTATTAACGTCTAATTGTATACTACTAACGTCTAATTGTGGCTCAATGTCCAAGTTCATAAATTACACACGAAAACCGTTTAAACTCGTCGATACTTTTGAACCACCAACGACCTGACGCGAAATATCCCGTTGGATGGAAAAGCGGCATCATTTTTTCTCAATTGGCGACAGTAGGTGCAAATTTGGAAAAAAGCGCCGGTGTGTACGAAGTCGGTGCGACGTCCCGACAGTGTCCCGAAGGAAAACGAAGAAGAAGCGAGTGCGACACGATAAAAAATGAAGGGCCCACCGAGCTCAGTCCGCCGGCGCACTATACTAGCCGACCTGAAAACGTCAATTGCCGTGAGCGCCTGCGTCGCGGACGAGGCCCTCGAGCTAGTAGCGAATTCAATGGAGCACATGTGTAGCGAGGGAGAGCACGATAAGGGAACAGATTCAAATGAAAGCGTACAAATTTAAACTCGCTTTTTCGCGACTTAATTTTGTAATAGAAAATTTCATTTTAAAAACTTTTTATAAATGATATATTAATAATTATGACACTGTTCGAGGTTAATCGGAAACTAAAAGTTACTTTCACGAATTAATTAAAATTAAAATAGGTTAAAAAATAACTATAGTGGAGCAATAATCATGCTATCATGTAATCAGAAAAGTTATAAATTATTTAATGTTAACAAGCATTACATATGCTGTTACATTTTATATGTTACTCGATTCCACGCTGGAGTTTACTATCAAATTTAAATTGAAACCTAATTGAAAACGAAAGCACACGCTCCCGCTAATTCAGTTCCCACACCGCGCTAGGCGCGTACACCCACTGGACGAGCGAATTCGAATCGGTCGAAAATTGTGCCTCGACCCCTTGGAGCCATCGACGGTCTATTCCACGTCTGGCCGTCCATCCGTCTTCCTCGGCCGGGCTACCGGTCGCGCATCGCAATATTCGTGGTATGCCTCCCGGGGAGACTGAAATAAATCGATCCGCCGAATCGAGAGTCCCAGCCGGCGCGCCGTTCAGATTCCGCGGATGGTTTCTCAGGAGCTCCCGGAGTATTTAAAAGGTAGCAATCTCCTCGCCCTCGACATGTACCGCGTCACGGATGAACCCTTCGCACAACTGCCAGGGGATTGCATCGCTCCGTCGGTCGATCTAAGGCCGCCAACCTTGCAGTAACATCGAGATTTTAGATTACTTCTTGATATTATAAGAGATATTTTGCCATAGACCGAGAGTAGTCTCAATAGTCTCAATACATGCGAGTAAGCAAAATCTTTAAAAACAAATTGTATTTGGCTAATGGAATAGTTGAACTAAAAAATTGATTCTATCCCTGATAAACAGGTTCGGATAAGTTCAGGTTTTGGAAAGGTTCGTCCGGAACTTTTCCGGACTTTGTTACTCAATCTTTTTAAAAATATTATAGTTTTCAAAAGATTTGGTAAATAAAAGGAATGCGTAACCCGTTTGATAGTTGAATAAATAAATAATAATAAATAATGAATGAATGAAAGAAAGAGGCATGCACACGGAGCTCGGCAAAAAAAGACCAACCACGTACAATGAACCATGACTGCGCAGAAGCAGGAGGCAAAGACCTGCGCGAGAATTAGAAAGGCAGGAGGACAGGTAATGGACGTAGCAGCGAAAATTTACAAATCAGATAAATGAAAGAAGAAGAGGTGGAGTAGGTGAAAAGGAGTCGGATAAGGAATGCGCCGCGAATGATAAAAGAAACTAGCAGGAGCTTAACGCGTGAGCGGGGAGGAAGAGCCGCGCGGGAGCGAAGGGGGGCAAAAAGAGCTCCAGAAAGGGCTCGCTCGGGTCGCGGAACCTGTTTTAGAAGCCGGCGAGCGTAAGAGAGGTAGGCGGCGCGCTCGCGATCTCTTTTCTTCCTCGGCTCTTTCGCTCTCCGTGAACCGCACAAAAACGCCTCGACGCCCGATCCGACGTGCTGTCGCTTATCGACTGATATCTAGTTTCTGCCCCGAGCGTCGTTCGCTCTGCCGAAGTCTTCTTTAAATAAACAAAGCTTTCGTGCCCGCTGCTTTCGCGAGGCTTTGTTAATTTATAGACCATTTATTTCTAGTTAACAAAAGAATCGAATGGTTTTTATTTATAGATTGGGGTTTTTTTTTTGGGGGGGGGGGCTTGTAAATTAAATTAAATGTGTCTATTAACTTGGCGCGCGTCCCAAAGTCACTGTGATGCATCTCTTTGTTGTAAGAATTAACGTTCACGTCCACGATAAACAGAAATTAGTCGAAAAGAGCTTGATTAATTATCCATGAAGATTTCAAACGAGTGCCTGATCATTTGTCGTTCTGTAGACATCTAATCTACTGATAAATTATGGAAAAATAAAATATTATAAATAATTGTATTCTGAAAAAGTATGATTCTTGGTTACAATAAGCCTCGAAAGAAATGAATCCTGGCGAAGCCAACTTAGGTGAGGTCCATCCTTGTTGGGATGCCTCATTAAAGAGACATGCTTTCGAATAATTTAACTGGAGTATTCAAACATTTTAATTACCTCCAATTAAAATCGAAAAGTCTTTTCGGATATTCGCGATAGTAACTCCCGATTAAACACATGTCCTTTATCGTAAGTAATTTAGCAGATAAGCTCGATACATTTACATTTTCATAAAAAGAGTAAACAGCAAATATTTACATTTAACTTCTGAAACCAGTTCCTTCGTAGAAAAAAAATATAAATCATTTTGACGCTAAAAGTCAAGATCTTCTTCAAAATGCCAAAAATGAAGTTTAGTTTATTAGAGTTACTGTCGTAACTACGAAGATGCGGGTAAAATAATAAATTCAACAATGCAAGTCCGTGGTTCTGATGACGCCCTTTGAGTTTAACTTAAAGTTGTTAGGTAGATTAAACAACCATGAGATTGGCAGGCTCTTGTCACTTCCATTTTTCTTTGACGAACGAAAGTATTTGTTACGAAATGGGGGGACATAATGACGAGAACGGAGATAAAATCCTTCTTTGAAGCTTGACGAAATATCGCGCGACGGGACGGCACGAGTAAAATTAATAATGATATTGATACCGTTGAAGTGCTCGCCGCAAGAATCGTCAAAAACACAGTCGCAAGGCATGCGAATTTTGAATAAAAATTATACCAACTTAATTATGCTTGATAAACCAATATGTGTGTTGACACAAAATATTACAACTAAGTGCATTTCCTTGAAGTAAATATTTCTAAAAGCACGCGTTACGAAATTCGTTTAGCCACGTATTTAGCCGCATTCGCTGTTCGTACAAAAAGTCACGCACTTGTTTCGGCAGGGAATAAAGCAGTCTCTTTGTTTTTCAGCAACTCTTTCGCTGAATACGCTAATGCGGCCACCTTCACCGTAAAACATTGTTTCTTTATCTCAGCGATTTTTCTTTTGTTTTTGCTTACGTAATGTTGATCGTGAAGTGCAATTATTACTTACGATGAAAATAATATTTATACTGAGAAGGAGTGTTCAATGGATTGCGTTTTTTTATTTTTCAAAGCTTCCTTAAAACTTTCAATTAACTTAATTTATTTAATGAGATAAAACGCAGATGATTGAATAATCAAAAAATAAAAAAGAAACATTTCTCTCTGAAGTAAGGATATTTTCGACACTGTTATCAATGTATCGTGAGTTAAAATAAACAAGTACATAATTTGTATGCAAAATTTTCAATGATACACCTGTAATTCACTTCGCGACAATGTCTCTCTCTCTCTCTCTCTCTCTCAATGAGCGCAAACCTTGACTTCTGCAAAAGTCGAACACGCGCACGTATCATAAAACAAGCTTCGTAGCTGTGCTCCGCTGGCGCGTTATCTTCCGGCGTTTCATTACGCTACATCGTCCGTTGGATATCGGTGGCTTCTGTTGACAAAACAAAAATGCTCAGGGCAGCAAGCAACGATACAGCGAGCGAAGACAAAGCGAAGTTTCTTGATCTACATTTCAACCGTTGTCGTTTTTTATTTTCTTCCCCTGATGTTTACTACTTATTCAAGCGTTGTTACGCTTACTTGCAATTTCGATTATCTTTCCTTATGCGTCAAGAAATGAACCATTAAACATGGGCAGTGGCATAAATCGTCTTTTGGTTTATTATACATTTTGTTATGAGAATGAAACGTGAAGAAGTATTTAAATACTAAACAAATTGCTCAGTTTAAACAATAAATCGGAGAATAAGTTAAAAGAAAAGAGATAAAATATATTCGTAATTATAAAGTTATATTACAGTGGATTATGTATTTAGTGATACTTCTAAGATGACGAAATAACAGTTTATTATCACATCACAACAGTTTATTATCAAACAACTCACAATTTTGATTTAATTTAATTATCCCTAAATGTTGCGCATAAAAATATTACATTATTTTTGGAAGATTATTTCATGGATCGAAGCATTGTTGAAGATAATAATTATGAGCCAATAATTAATTTTTTCTTCATAGTCTTTTTTCGTTCCATCAGAAACAGTAGTCACTAGCAATTTGTTGCTCCGATCGAAAGAGACAAACCTTTACGATACCGTGCTTGACACATCCGGCGCATATAAGGCTCACTGCCGCCGTCCACGCGCATGTCCATTTTCGCTGAACTGGTTCGCTGAGCAAATTATCATCGAATAGGGCAAAAAAGGCTCGCGCACGACACGGGCGACTCGACACCGTCCGCAATCGCTTTTTACCAGCGCATTCCACGATGTCGGTTGAATAACGCAAATTGTCGTTTACAATTATTGTTCTTACATAGTCCCATGCGCGTCCTAAATTGGCGAGTTGATAACGATAAAAAAACTGCTCGGTGCAATGTTGGCTTCGCATTGACCGTCGGTCGACCTGCCAGCTGACATTCGAAATTTCTAGAAACGCCTTTGTTTAATTAAATGTTTTTAGAGCCAATGACGTAAACGCCGTTCATAAAAAAATTCTGACTGTGTCTAATCGTTGCTCCGTTGCTTAGAAGTAAAAAACGAGGGTATAGACGTGATTGAGCATTACACAAAGAAGCCGCCGTACTTATCGACGCGCCCATGCCGGTCAGCTGTTCAGCGCTTGCGTCGTACTTACATGGCCGAAGCATCGAGATGATAACACCGAGAAGTTCATCGTGCTCCTCGACGGACTGTGTAATCTATGAATGACAACACGAAAAATTTACGAAACATTTTCGTTTACACATTTTATCAATTTTATTGGACAATTATTCTTGAACTTTTCAACGACAAAAAAACGTCAATTTTTTTCGAGAGATTTTTTTTTTAAGAAAGTCGCTAAAAAGCTCAGCTCGAGCTTTTCGTGACACCTTAACAGCTGATACTTTTTCAAACATTTTAAATATTGCACAGCTAAAACACGTAAATCAAGAAATTATTCATTTAAATTAGTTAACAACTTTTTTGCTTATTTTTTGTCCACCTTACTTTACGATACATTTTCTTTGAATTTTAAAATAATTTTTGGTCTTTCTGTTATTACATCTAAGTAATTTTTTTCAGTGCTACCGGAAGTAATAGTAATATTAAATTAATTAAGCGGTTTACCAAAAAGTTTCAGACACTTTCGTCGATTAGTCAGAATTGTATATAGTTCTGATAATAGCATACGTCGATAAAGCATTTATTTTTATTAGTGAATAGATTAGCGGCTATCTACAAAAGTATATTTTTGTGTTTAAAAGCATTATTTATATTTTTTTAATAATTCCAAATAAATTCAATTCGCTTTAAAAATAATTTATCGAATTATTATTTTATGAAAGTGAAATTACTGCTTAACACACAATTAATTCTTATCTTAACATTTATTATTATCTTAATGTTTGTATTTAAACAAGTTTTATTCAACTCTCCAGAAGATTATATAACAAAGCTTATTACACGCAATATCTACATATCTCCTGGATAGTTTTGATAAATTGTTTAAAAATGTTTTAAAACTAATCTACAAAGATTTCTTTTTGCCGATAAGAAACTGATAATGGGCGTGAAAGAATGAATATTATTTACTTGCAAAAATGTAATTGAATTGAAACATCAGAAGCATCCAGCTCGTGTGATAAATAGACAGTTCACAAATTCAGACGGTGCTTTGCCTGCGCGAACATTTTAATATCCAATATCGCGCAGTCAAGATTTATAATGCCGGTGCACGCGAGTTAAGGGGAAAAAGACGCCGGAAAGTCGTACTTTTATCGATCGATCCCAGTCGGCTTAATAAAATAAAAAGGCGAATTAACGGTCTTGTCTTAACGAGATTAAGTCAGCTTTCTCACCATCTCGGTACGTAATACTATTTTTCTTTCTAAATCTAATTGATCTATATTTTTAATTTAACGCTTTACTTTTTTGCGAGCTTCGATGGTTCATTGACCTAATGCAAGCATTGAACTATTTGTTTTCTTACGGCAACATAATTTAATTGAACGCGCTGGACAATTTTGTAATTAGCCAGGTTTTTGTACGAAATATTAAATAATTGAAAAAAATTAAATCAACTCAATAAGTAAGTTACACCAGCTCGGCGGGAAAGAACAACTGTAAATTGTCATTAAAAAAACGGTCTCACTTTTGCTTTCGCCTCCGCGGCACCTGACTCCCGACGAGCCCACGTCGCAGCGCGTCGAATGGGCGTGCGTCCCTCTCCTGCGCGCAATTAAAAAACCGGACCGACGGGTTTTCAGGCCTCGCGGACATTCCGCAAATTCTGCCCATCTCCGGTACCGAAATCGAGCAAATCGAGCGGCGCCGCTGGGGCAACCGGCCGTAGGTGCGCAAGGTGGCCTGTTTTGCTTCGGCTACAACTAAGTAAGCTTCGCTCCTCGCATTATTCTTTTCTTTGGAGTTCTTATTTATTTTTTTTAGAAAAAATGAAAACAAAATCTATCCATATGTTTAAAAAAAATAGATATCAAAAATTTGATACATTTCAATTTTTTAATTGCTTTTTTTATTGGAATAGATACAGCTTTTAAGAAATGAGATATGATAAGCTATCAATTCCATCGCTGTCCAAATAGTATATCCACTTTTGAAAAAAATATGTGTCTCTGAAAGGAAGTATTTGAAAAAACTCGTGTGCCTAATCTAAGCCAATATTAAAGCTGCCTCTACAACACTCCGTAAAAGAACATCAAAGTCGCTTAATAAAAAGTACACTAATATTGTAAAAACAGCGATTAATCTTGCGATAAAATTAATACTCATGCCAAGGCAAAAAAAAGTAGCCATCAGAGACGATTTACATTTTAGCCGAAGAACGCGCAATCGGTGCGCGCTTGACAAAAAGCTCCGCTATTTAACATACCGAGTGAACCGCTAAGTACGAGTGATAAATCGCAGTCCAATCGGCCGCGGTGGCCGTTCGAACAATTAAAGCAAGGCGCGAAGAACCAGTTGTGAGGCCCTCCCCCGGGCGCGATGATTTACGGACGCGTGTGTAACGGAAATCGGCGCGTGTCACGTGCCACCGGTCATTACGCATGTTAATGTGGAAAAAAGCGCACGTGCATTGCGTCATAGCTATCGTACTGCCTGTCAAATTTGCTTGGTAGTTACACGCTGAACAGATCAGTCGAGATTATACTAAAATTCTAGAAGTAATTGAGACGTACTAAATAAAAAATGTCATTTTTTATTTTTCATTTTTTTGTGATTTTTAAGTTGGTTAAAATAAAATTTGCTGAATTCCTGTGAAAATCTTGCAAAATTATTCAGTTTTGCTTTTTTAAACTTATTAGTGCAGAGTAACGTTGATCGATTGATGATGGTGAATTGAAAATCAATATATTTTTAACAGCATTGTATATAAGACGGTAATATGGCTTGCAAAAATGTTAAGAATCGATAGCTAATCAATCATGAATGCAATTTAAATCAGCTATGCTTCCCCAGTAAATAACCTGCTTAATGGATACTGACACACATGCAAACTAAAAAATAACTTTTTTCTAAAACGCCCTGCAACTAGTTAATCGTTAAAGGCAAATTTTCGTTACTAAACATGACTCTGGAATTTGCAGTGATGCAAATCAAAATATACAAATAATCAAAATTTATTAATACATTTTTTAATAATAATTAACAAAGCTCTTTTAAATCTTGGTAAAATTTAAAACATTCTGTGCCTCTCTTAAATAAGGAGACAAATTTTGATTGGAGCAGATCTGTTCGCATCTCCACACTGGAATTAAAAATGATTTCCTCTAAAAAACAGAAAAGGAATGTTTCCGCATATCCACAAGCGACATCCCCTGGCCCGCTTCCAGTAAATCATGGAAAACCCTTCGGCGAAGCCCGAAGAGCCTGCCGATAATCTGCACCATCGATCCACTCGCATCCGTCGTTTCTCTTTTCTCCGAGTCGAACATTAATTTCCGCGGGCGAGGCGCATGCTTCATTTCCCGGTCTAACGCCTGATCATTAACGTGCAATTAACAACCTAGTCGTAATTAAATGCATAGAGAGCAGTTTTAATCATCCCAAATATTTTTTAATTCACGGATGACCGAAACGAAACAAAATAAATGCTTATTATATTTAATGCGGATATAAAAATATTAATGTGCACCGAAAATTTTATTCTATTATATTTATAAGTACATTAGCAGGAAGCAAAGCTTCTTTTTGTACGACAGTCGCAATGGAAGCATAAAAAGCACTTGAAGTGTAGCGCGAGGAAAAACGGCTTGACGCGCGAAAATCCGCTTTGGCTAATTTTTTTTTTTACTTCGATGTTGTAAGTATTCCGTCGCTTACAACACTTTCAATGCAAACCTTTCGTTCCATTTTTCATTTTATTTGTTCTATGACGATGGCATTAGCTCATTTTTAAAAGCAACCAAGACAGATCTCTTAACATTTATTATATACATTGAATAAAGTACAACTTTATTAAAAAACCGTTTACACAAGATAAGAACATGCACTCAGTGATTAATTTTAATTGATATGAATTTGTTTGTAAACCCTTTTTTGATGGAAACGGTATACAATCTGAATCTAATACATATTCATGAATGTTTAATTTAGTTTAATTTATCTCGAATTAAACAAAATACGATGAATTCAATTTTTAAAAGTTACAGAAATGTTCAATTCCGCAAAATTGCTCGCCAACGAGCGTTTATAAATTGCAAGCGCTCGAACGCGTATGTGCGTACGAGTGGCGAGTATTATGATCGTGGGCGGCGAGGGAGCCGAGCGCCGCAGTGTTTACCGATCGTATTACGCGCGACGTAAATATCAGCTGTGCGGCCGCGCGCACAATGATCCAGCTGCGCGCCTTCCGACCTCAAAAGGAGCCGAGCTGCGGCGCACGTGCGACCGGCTTTTTTTTGGGGCAGAATTTTTAACGACTTTGATTCGCTTCCCGCTTCTCGAGGACAACTTCCTCCCGTTTCCTCGACCAAACTCTTAGATTCTGTTAGGCAGCTTTAAATATACTAGAAATTGCAGAACCGTATAAGCGCGAGCGCCTGCGAGCACGCGAACAGGTGAGCGAGAGTAAGGGCAAGGGGCGAGGCCAAAATCGCGTTTTTTATTGTACAGCAGCGTCAAGTGGATCGGGATTCATTTGGAGCCGCGTATATAGGGGAGAGGAGGGTCCGAGCGCACCGGGCCCCGAAGTCGCGGAGAACTAAGTGGTGGATAGTCCCGGGGAGCCTCGAGTGGCTCGCTCTACGCTCACGAGATTTCACGGCATGCGTGTAAACAAAGAGTCGGCGATCGGAAATTGCAGTAATTTATGCACTTCGTGAGCACGCGTTTCGCTAACCTTGAGAGCGCCGGGACCGAGGGGACTTGAAAAACTGCCTATGTTGCACTTGCAGCGTAACTGGAAACGATGCCAGCGGGAGCAGGACTTCACGCTTGAGTCGCGTCCGGTGACATGTCTTCTCAACGCGCGGCCGATAACGATTTTTTTATGCCCGTAGTTATGACTACTTATATTTGTTTTATTTAAAACGTTACGCCATCGCTACGTGACATTCATTTTTTCTTTATTTGTTTTAAATTATGCAATGAAAATTTCAATGTCCCGGCTTATAGTTAACAACCGACACAATTTTTTTTAAGATCTTCATGAGTGATTCATGTTGGGGAACGATAAGCGAGGTAGTAACAGGATATCGACGGCAAAGAAAAATAAAGTGAAATGCCAGAGGGTTCAACGAGCTTTCAGATTCAGTCTAAACAATAATTCTTGAGCGGGTCTCTCCAGGGTTCGGACGAATGTCGCGAAGGGCTCGAGAGAGTGAAAGAAACTAAAGGCCACACACGTTGCTATGACTGCCCTTTCTTTTGTTTCGCTCTGAGAAATCAAAACAATTTAGAGCTGTCGCTTTAATATTTTAGTATTGTCGACTGGTCGAAAAAATAAAAAAAAAATTTCTTTGAACGAAAAATATAAGCAATTTCTACATTTGGAATTTAATATTAAAAATAATAAAAAGTTTTTGTTTTTTGTAGACGAACTTGCTAATTTTCCGATAAATCTTGCAGAAAACTCGTTAAAAGGGAAAGAGTCGGGTCGCATTCGGCCTCGCAGCGCGTGCATAATTTTATGCAGAAAAAGCGGGCCGGTGAGGGGATTTAGAAAGCGGCTAGTCCATTGTGGAACGACGCGGGCTCGGTCGCGCTCGATTAAACTTATATTACCGCGAGCGTTCGTGCGACTCTCAGAGACGAGCCCAGGAGTTGACTCTGTCTCCTGTTATTTCAAGATCTCACGTTTTTCATACTAAATGTAGAAGAAAAAGTTTGTTCAAATTTCATTTTTTGTTCCAAGTAAGCGAGTACGAGAATATACAAAGTAAAGACTACACAGTAACGACGCACCTACTAACATCGCTTTGCTAATTATATATTCATAATGTAACAGAGCGCCTTAGTGTCAATTGCGTGATAAAGATACATTAATTATTTGCTGACAAAGTTTCGCGCTAAGTTTACGCAACGACTGTCTGTCAATTATAAATGGAAAAGTGCAGTCGCAGCTATGCAACGCGCGCACGAGAATATAACGTGTACGCCCGATATAAGAAAGCGGCCCGAGTCGCGCACCGCCACTTTCCTCCTCTAGCTATCTTGAGAGTCGAGGCGAGCATTTAGCTCACGCATGAGATTTCACTGTCACTGTTGACCCACTGCTTTGCGCGCACCTCCTTGGAGGTTGCGCGCGTCCGCTGAATACATTCTTTTCCCGCAACTTGCCTATTCACTTCAACATAGTGCCGCCCTACGAAAATAAATGCACTCCCGACACGGGTCATTAATAATGTTCCTCGCACCTATACTCTCCCTCTGTTTCATCTTTCAAAAGGGCGGTACGCCGCTACCTTTTCGACCTCGATCTTAGTCCTCATACTTGAGGCGCTGTTGGTGATGGCATTCTTGTGCTACTGATGAGCCCTTCAGGCTTATTTTTTTTTTAATGTGATATTCATTGTTTGTGATTTTATTCAGACCTGGCCTTTTTTTTTGGCTAAATATGTGATAATTTGCGTGATACACATTGTGATATTATATTTACTTTTGACTGTGATAGTATTTTATATTTTATTTTTTTTATATGATTGTATATTTATTTACGGCTGTGTCATGTATCGATCCTTGACAAAATCAAGACTAAAGCTTTATACTGATGTATATATATATCTACCGTAAAAATAAAGGATCATCTATCTATCTATCTACCTATACTGAAAAACTGAAAAAACGTCTCCTTTAAATAAATTCAGCGGCAAAGCGCAGCCTTGGCGCAGCGAACGGAACTCAAGCCGCCAAAGTCATCCGATCCCGCGGATCGATGACGCGCCTCCCATCGGGAAGTGCACGCGCGCCTGAGGTGCTTGCGCAAGGTGCAGTCGAGCCGAGTGAGAAAGAGAGGCCGGACGACGCGGAGGCTCGGCTCGCTCGCAGAAAGCGCATTTTAATTAGCGCCGCGGCCTCGCCGATGCAATTTGCCGCCGGAGGAGGGATCAAGGAAAAGCGCGCTCCCAGTGCGCGTCGATTCGCGTGTGTGCACTTCTGCCTCGCTATGCTTGAAAAAATAGGAGCCGATACTCTAAGCGCAATTCTTGTTATCTCGCGAGTAATTAAATGTTAACTGATAGCTGAGGGTACACTCGTGGGCGTGGTGTACGGGATAAGATAGCCAAATTAAAAGACGCTATTAATTTCTTTTGATGGGCCGTTTATCAACTTGATAATTCGCAATTTGAGTCGTCGACAGACCTCTTTATTTATGGTTTTAACGTTCGCGCTAGCATGGGGGAATCGTTCGAAAATGCAGGAAGTCTACCGAAAGTAAAGTGCAATTGCACCAGGTGAAACTGCGTTATTCCTCATAAAAGCACCGACGGAATGCTATGATATGTCCGATGGACGTCGCCGTCGCTCGTATAAATTCGCGTCTGCGAGCTCGTAAAGCCTCGTCTAATAACCGTCCGCGCGTGGAGAGAAGGATAAGGATCTACCGAGCTGGATGTTTCGCCAGCAGAAATCGCCGTGAAGTTTTAACGCCGACACGAATAAAAAAATTATGGCAGTGCCTAATGATCGTTCCTACTACAAAAAAAATTAGAGATTTCGCATAAAGCGACGCGCGCGTACTTGTCACTTTGCAGCAAAATGCAACAATACACGGAAGTTTGTCTCAATTGCTTTCGATCTAACCTTTCGTTCAAATCGACTAATCCCTCGAAAATTATTCAATAATAAGTCTCTGGGTTAACAAAAACATGGGAACCTTTATTTTTCATAAGTGCATTTATAATTGCATTTTATTGTCGATATCAAGGGACCACCTGCGCGCTGGCCGTTCATCCTCGCGCGTAAAAACTCATTTCTTCGCCGAGGCTCGCTTCACTTAATGTTCGAGGGGAAATCGCAGGAGCGATTTGAGGCGAGTTTACTGTCGGCATAAACACACTCGTAAGCAAATGCAGGTGTGCCCGGTTGCCCGCACTCGAATCGTGTTTGCTTTTACTCGCTTTAAACCCGCCTTTAATACAACTGAAAGATTGATCTTTATGCGAGCTGACTCGCGGCCCCCTTATTTCGCGATCGTTTTAATATCTAAGAGGTATATAGTTTTCACGTTATGCTTCAACATTTACCAAGCTGTTGCGCTTGAAAGTTTGAGGCCGACTATCGTTGGCAACGCTGAATGTTTAACGATGAGCTTAACGCATCCGCCTTGAGAAGGTCTTAAGAGATTTGAGCAATAAAAGGTATTATTTAGAATAATAATCAATTCTTTCGAAAATAAAATCACTTTAACATTTCACAAGTTAAAAAAGATCAGGACAAAAGCATCGTGTATTAAATCCGCGAAACCAACTCGCCGAGCCTCAGTGACAGAAATTGTGACGGAAAACGCAACGACGAGCTCTAATAATGAAACGCGGGGTCGACTGCAGCGCAGGCTAAGCGCGTTCATTTTTTTAGCCGAGCCGCCTGCGCCGTTAGTACACCTCGGCGCGAATGAGTGAAAGTGAGGCTGCGGGCCTCGACGGTGGCTCGAAGGATAGATTTTATGTAAGGAATATATTCTCGTTTCGCGCTGCGCACTCGGGCTCGCCAGTTCGAAATGCCTCTCTGGCGATTTTTCTTGCACTCGCGGCTCGCTCTTTACGAGCATGAAACCGTGGGGAGGTTTTCTGCCGGCGCGGCAATGAGGTAGACATTAGTATTGAAAAGCGGCTTAGAATTTAATTTTCATTTTGATTTCATGCTCTCTCAGTATTTTCATTTTATACCACGGAATATTTTAGCGTACAAGCCCTTACTTACGGTAAATATACATTGAGATTGTTGTAAAATTTTCCGAATATGTTGAATTTTTCCATATCATGAGCTCTTTATCTGTGGAGAGTCGACCAAAAATATTGGCACTTGCATGAATTATACGTACAAAAAACGCCGAATACGTGAGCAGAAACAGAATTCGACCTATGAGTGAGAAAAGCACACTCACCGTGCGCGTACTTTGACCTAAGCGCAACACATCAGAATAAATATACGAAAGGCTATTGCTCCGTACGTTTGATAAAACACGAGTTTTATCGGTCATATATTTTATCGTTCCATTGGAGCCTTACTGAGTAGTCCCCTCCACCGGTCCAGACCGAAACGTCTTGGGCCAAAGAGATTCATGGTTAATAGGACGGTACGCACCCGCTACCTTGCGGATTAAATGCCTTTCGTATTTAAACTCAAATTTGTTTTTAAAAAAATAATTTGTTGAATCAGCCTCTATACATTTCGAAAGAAAATGTTACTTTTTTCACAAGAATAAAGAAACTTTAACGCAATAAGACGAGTTACGTACAAAGGAAAAGGCGTTTCTTGCGCGAATGCGCGGAAACAGCGCTAGTGTTTTCGCCCTTTCTTCGGCTAACGAGTACGCCTCGTGCGTCCCTTTGCGCCGGCGTGAAAGTGGGAAAGGCGCGAGCGAGTTACACCTTGCCACGATTAATCATCCCCTGCGTTCTCCTCTGCGCGCCTTCTTAATTAAGACTAAGACTAAAGCGCGCGCGGTACCAGCGTGCTTTCAAAGTTTTCGACCGATTTTAATCATTACTGCTTATCGTGATTTATGCGCACAAGAAATTAATAGGTGTGAGAACGTTTGAGGAAAATCGCTGAAAGATGCGGATGCCGTAACGGCTACTTACAAATTTTTAGATGAGTAATTTGATTGAAAACCATCAGCTTACCTGCAACAAATAGAATTAACGAAAATTTAATTTTAAGATTTTAGTGCATTTATTAAGTTACGCATGTGTAAATGTTTAGTTTAACTCTAATAAAAATTTAATTGTTCCATTTGTGAGAAAACTAAAACAGCAAAGAGGACAAATCAGACCACACCCAGACTCAAAAATATTGCGCGACATCGACAAAATAAATTTGCAATAAAAATAAAAGAGGGAAAACTCGTGTAGGTAGGCCGTGGAGTTCGATCCGTAAATTTCCCGGCGGCGACGGTGCTGGGCGAGAAAATAGCGCGCGGCTTGTTGCAGCGCCACGTATGCAGCAGCGCGCGTTGGATCAATACCCGGGCGAGCGAGCAGCTAGCCGAGCCCTTTCTCCCATCGCGCCGCCTCCGCCGTCCCTTGCGCGAGCCCGCCCCCCTGGATCTACCCGCGCAACAAGTCCTCCTCGTGCGCCGCCCTCCCGACCCACCAAATTTCCGTGCGCCATCGATTGCAAATCTCTAATTTTCTGATGATTAAAAACAGTCGATCGCTCGAGTCACGCAGTGAAAAGATTTTGTTCTTCCAATTACCGACGTAAAAATGAGAGAGGCAAAGCCACGTGAGCCGCACGTGCAATGGACATCTGCAAAGAAGAGGATTATCGAAGCATGCAATCGCTAGTGCGATGAAAAAGGTTGATCGGAGCGGGGAATGTCGCCGATCGAGTTTTAAAAGGCCGCGATCAATTAAGCCCTAGACCGAGCGATGCGCTCCCCAGGCTGAATCTCGAGAATCCGGCCAAGCGAATTTTCACCGAGGAGTTCGCGCGGAAAAACAGTTGCGCGCGAGAATTCAGTTGCTTTACGGCTGTTACGGAGCGAGTTGCACAAGCAGGATTCTTCGAAGTGCTCGCCAACACAGAATTTAAAGTGCGTAAGACAGGTAGAAGGATGATCATGCGCTTTTCCCCGGGATCAATTTGTTGGACGAGTCCTCGGTGCACGGCTGCACTTGCATTTGACTGCACTCTCTTCGAGTCAGCGAATCTCTACACTTCTCAAATACGATGTATATATTAAGCAATTAGCTTTTATTGGCTATAACATAAAAAGCGCTAAGACAATAATAACGATTTCTTATTTTTAATACCTTTCAACCACTGTTTCTATACAAGAAATCCTTCTTGCACCTTAATTATAAACAATAGTTTTGACGAGTAAAAGTATTGTGAAAAAGCATTTGAGAGGAAGTGAAGTTTTCTTATTTTGATACAGAGTGGCAGCTTTCTTTGGTCGAAGCAAGAATGGATGCAAGCATGTTAGCCGCACTGCATCATCACTTTAATGCAAATCAATTTATTGACTTCCATGACCTCTCAAATTAATGTCAACACTCCGTCTCCCTTCTTCAATTTTACTCTTCCTGTCGGCTCCATTCTCTGGGTTAATATAATTCTTTCATATTTTCACAAGGAAACAGTTTATTATTAGCCTTCAATAAAGTAATCAGCCTCACTTAACAATTTCAATGACTACTACCGAAGAATTATTAAGTCTTTTAAATTTATGTTAATCTAATTCATTTAATTAAAAAAGTTAAGAAAGAATCAATCGTCCCTGATTACTCTGCTCTCGCTAACTTTTCAATTAAAAGAAGCGAAAGTGAAAAAGTGAGAGGAGGTCCGATCGATGAGCTGCCAGGAATTTGGAAACAATTAGAAGAAAGAGTTCTCCCGGCAGCTCCGCAATGGGCACCGAGTGCACGCGAAAGAAAGCTACCCTCTTTCGGCGGATATAAATGATGGCTACGGGTGACGCCCTTTAACGAGTGATTAATGCCGCCTCCGTTCCTCGGCTGCTTCGCAATCGAGAAATCGAGAGAAACGAACGCGCTGACCGATCGATTGTTCTCGCCCGTATTTATTGTCCGATCTACAAGGAAATTGAATAATTGACTTCACAAAGTTGTTCCTTCCAAAGGTGAAAATTCGACGATTTTACTAGTTATACTACCTGATGTCGGAGTTACGGGTCACAGCTATTTTAATGGAAGCACCCCAGAAGCCAATAAAACTTTCGATCAATTTAGGGAGTTCCAGTTTTATGCTAAAATTTCATCGGGTTTTATTTAGTCGAAAATCTAGATCTTCTATATAAAGCGAAATATCGATTATTCATACTTTCTTTCGAGCGAAGTAGGGACACCTGGGCAAAGGCCAGCTGTTTTGGGAAGTGAAAATTCAGAGCCGTTTTTGCAAGCATATTCAACAATCAATAGCAATAATCCGCTAAAGTAGACCAATCAGACGCATAAAGCCGGCCTGAGGGTCTGGGCTTTCGCGTTTTATTTGACTCTCGAGGATTGCAGCCGATGCAGACGAGAATAACACAAATGAAAATAAAAAGAGGCAAGGGACAAGAGAGAAGGGAGGAGTAGAGAAACGTGCCTGGAAATTATTGTCAGTTGCTGTAGACCTTCGCTCAAGCTCAGCCTTTCCCCTTCCTCATTTTCAGCCATTGCTCTCTGCTTCATTAACGATTCTTTTAGCGATTCTTATTTATCTTTTTAGTTTATTAACATTTCAATTAAAATTTCCCTACTAAAAGTTAGACGCTAATTTAGAATACAGTGCAATTTGACCTTATATGCACTTCTACTCTTAGCAACGGGTAGAAGCAGAAATTTTTTTAATTACGTTGATTTGATTTTCCAAGAACATTAAAATGTACAATCTGAAATTTGTAAAAAAAAAACTGAATACCTACTGACAAGTGTAGACGCGCAAGGCATAAACGTACGATCGTTCAATAAAAATCATAAATCAATCCGCGAAAAATCAATCACTGGCAGATGCAAAAAGTGATCGACAACGCGCGAAAAGCGCGACGGCCGCGCGCTTAGGGTCGAGCGAATCGCCGAGGCGAAGGAGAAGGAAAAAGAGAGACGGAATGAGGTATTACAGGTTGCGGCGCAAGGTTTTCCCATGCTTGCGAGCCGAGCGTTTCGCAATCCGAATTAGAAAGCCTCGGCGAGGCCGAGACGCGTGATGCATCTGCTTGCTCGGCCGGCACGCTCGCCTACTCGTGTCATTTCCGCGCGCGCCTGTGTGCGTCCGCGTCGGGGCCTTTTTGCTCGAGCGTGCGCCCGGCTAAATGAGGTTTTCTCGCTTTCTCTCGCGACTGCTTCACGAACTTAACATTTTCATTCAAACGACACTAATTTTGAGCCTAAAACGAAATGAACTTTTCTATTTCTATCCTACGATCTAGCGAAGTTCAGAGGAAGAAAAAGCAGTTGTCGCGTAACGGTACTCCGCGAGTTTGAGTGACCTCCGTGGGGCGCGAAGTCGAAAGGAATCTGTCGAAAAAGCTGAGCGCGCGGAATCTGGTACACACGTTGCTCGGCAAAAATTCGAGTCGAGAAAAAAAATGCACTTACGTAAGCTCGCCATCGTTACGCTTAACGGTAACGAGAGCGGCGGTCCCATTCACGAACAATTTCACTTTCACGGTCAGGGCCAGCGGGACATGCGCGCGAGAGGTCCCCGAACCGCCGCGCCGGTCCCCCGATCAAGGACGAGCTGGGGCTTCGCTTCGGCCTGGTGGAAAAGGCGCGATAAAACGGTTTAATTAAGCCGCCGCGGACTGCGAGCTTTCACATCTGTTTCGGGCGCACGAGGCAGTAAATACGACGGCTCGTCAGTTAATGTCATGCGTGCCGATAAAGAATGCGAATGAACTCGATATTTTCAAATTTTAACCGAATGTTCATCGGAATTGACGATAATTCTCCTTTTACTGCTCTGCAGTAGTTTAAATTTATGCGAGATGGATAGATTTCTCAACGTTTTATGAGCGCTGCATTAAATTCTTTTAGTAATTCATCGCTTATTCATTTACATTTCATCGCAATTTCGTCATTGTGGTTGACAAACATTTATGATTCATTGATATAACGATATAAAACAGTGTCACTACTTTGTGAGTGTCTGTACTTTAGACTTTTGTCTAAAGCAAAAAGACAACAGGAAATAATCATTGTACACAATGTTCTTGAAAACTTTGCGTTTAATAGAATTCGAGATAATCGAGATAAGAAAAATCGATCGATAAAACTAAAAAAAACTAAAAGCTTATTAACGAGTCCACTTTACTGATTAGGATGAAGAAAAACCTAAATTTTTTATTTATGCACCATAGTGGCCTACGTATCATGTACGCTTTACCCCTATAAATGGCAACTTTATGTTGAATGGAACTTTTATAGGCTTTTATGTGCTGCACATAAATTTTCATTTGAATTTAACGGCGTCATACTTTTTTAAATGAATCTTATTTATGATTATTTAAAATGAATTTTGATTTTGATAATACTTTCCGATTTATAACATACAGTAACCCTTTTATTTTCGTCGGCATCGTCATAATCTAATAAAAAGTTCATTATTTTATTTAAATTTAAACTTATACGTAACTTCGGATCTTATTATTCCTGAATTTGAATTTCGCTTAAATTTGAAATTCGCTTTGATTCGAAACTAACGAATCTTCGTAAGGAATAATAATTAATTCTCTTGGGAGAAAAATGGAGGACGCAAAGTCTGATGTGACAAAGTCACCCCACGTAATGAACAAGACAAAAACAGGCGCAAGGGTTGCATGGCCCTGGGTAAAACCGGCTGCTTATCGCAGAGATAACAATGTAGTCATTAATATCTCGCCAGATGTACACAATGGATGCCTTCCCCTTCATTTTTTAGTCTCATCTTTCATCTGATGTTTGCGCACTTATGTGTTCGAAAGTGATGGTTGCTTACCACGTAGTGTGGGTCTTTCATTGATCAGTCACTTTTTTATTCGTAGTTTTTTGCATTTTGATTATTTTAATGAACTAAATCTAATAAAACTCGGCAACTAAAACTTGCTTAATGTGATTTAAAAATCTAGGTATGTTTTTTAAATAGAAGATAAAGCACTAAAAGTAGTCACGGTATGATAAAATGATATAACTCTTGAAAATCACGTTTGAATTCAAACGAAAAGAAATAAATTTAATCAGTTTAGGATATCTAAAGTTGGAGTACCATCAGCACTGAAAAACTTCAAAGGTTTCACGAGAAGTTCATTCGAGTGAATTACTGTATGTTATCGTCCACGTTTATGGCATCTTATCTGTCTGTATTATATTTCTTCCTTTTTCTGTCACATGTCATCTTCGAATATTTTCTGTTTTTTTTTCTACTGACAAAAAATTCACATCGTATGATGAAAGTGGAATGTAATAAGTTTTTAAATATATATAGGTATATAATATATTTATAAATACTTTTATTTATTTATATTTAAAAATAGCTACTTCCATGAATAAATTAGGCATAATTAACCAATTAAAATTTGTCTTACCTGAGAAATTTGAATAAATCACGTAAATTGATAAAACGAAAATTATTTTATACAAAAATAGACTGAGTGAAGATTTTAGAATACACCTCTCTGCACTTATCACCCGTGCTGATCGGTCTATGCATAAATTGTAGCGCCTGCGACAGCACTCGTGGCTCTTGTTTATTGAAATGTTACGCTGTCGCGACATGCCCGTCGTGCATGAAATTGGCTCGGATGAGTGAACATCATTTTGTAAGAGCAATCACCAAAAATTTTTCGTTCTCAAAGATATCGCAATCATCCATTCATAATTAAATTTTTTACGCATTTATGTTCGATTTACAAAAATTAATCTAATCTTGCTTAGTCGATTAGATAGACGGGCGCACAACAATTTTAACGCAGTGCGGACACGATCAAAAGAAATTCGTGCAGCCAGTAAGCTCCAAAGTTTGCAAAAGCAGTTAGCGCACGGTTGAAAGGTTTGTGCACGGGTTTTACAAAAAGGTAACGAATGCAAATGTCCGATGTTTGCGGAGGTGCTAATGAGGGTCAGGGAGATCCGTCTCCGAGGATACGCTAGCACCCGCAGTGCCGGGAGCACCTTCCTGGTCTAGCTCGAAATTTTCAAAAGGCACAAAAGGGACAATGTCGCTTTCTCTCCGAGCGTTTTATTCTCACTCTTGTCCCTTTCGTCGCGCTAGTTTTCTCTGTAGAATACAAAAGACTCGCAATGCGAGATTTGAAGGTACACCGATAATTTTCTTGATCAAACAAAGACGTGTTCTTTAAAAAAAAAGAGATTGCAGCGCGGTATGTATAGTAAATAAAGTTGGACGTGTACCAGCGCCGAATATTGAGCAGCGTCGCGCACCGGCGGCGAAGAGGGGCAATCAATACCCGGCGAAAAAAGCCGCGTGCCCGCGAGCCTACGCTTTTTCCCGGCGATTTCCCACGCTCCGAAAATACGCTGATCGCCGAGTCATGTTCAACGACCTCCGCGCGCTACCCGGCCCTCGGCGTCGCTGCTCCGCAGGATACGTAGATGGCGATGCCCCGCCACGGCCGATCGGACGAGCTCACGAATTCGTGGAAGGCAATATCGGCTTCCGGATGTGGAGCTTTTTTTCAAGCTAGACGGAGACTGAAATTTCAAGCGCGCCTCCTCCGCGTTGCTCTCAAAATATTGACTCGTAGTATTTGTGAGTCGCTATGGAGTTCCGCGACCGATTGTTGAATTTCTCCGTACGCAGGTAATTGGTATGCTCCGGCGTTCGTGCATTGTGATAACGTATCTTATCAGTTTTTAATTGTTATCGCTACCTCTTGTCAACGTAAGACATTTTATCTTCAAGATTAAGATTTTAGATTTAAGATTGCTTTTGCATTTTCGCAAGCAGATCATCGCAAAAAATATTGAATGTTATTGCATTCAATTCGTAAAACATTTTTAATTCCTGAAAATCTGATGCATCAATATTTTGTGGAAACAATTTGCCTTTCAGTTTTATATACGCTGTTTTTTTCCCTGATACGGACTGTTATTATTAACTTTATTTTTAACGCAGATTGTAAAATCACTCTTAATTGAAAATACATTATTAAATGAAGTATTAAAATAAGTAATCTTTTATAAAATGAAATATTTATGTGATGCGAGTCGACAGTTCTGGAAAATTCTGGAGTTCGCTTTTATTTCAAGTATTGAGGTCAGTTATCGGTTTTCCCTTAACTTTTCATTTTACGTTTAATCAATGAAAATTCAGTTTTTATTAGTCCCACAAAGGCCATATTCTGTTGACATTTTTTACTCAGACCATATTTCAAAAATTTGTGCTTTCTAAATATTTCAATTTAGAAGGTATAAAAACGACGTATAAAATGTACAACTGTTTTATCGTTGTACATTTACTGTCGCCTACTTTTATCAACTTCATCGCGCCGTGAAACTCCATTTCGCTAAAATACAAGGAATTCATACTTAAACCGACTATCGAGCTCGTTTCTTCATTTTTACAGAGATCAGTTCCGCGAGAAAAAATGCAAGACAATGCCGTATTCTTCGCGATCGTGCAGGACGCTGGCGTTTCGCCGCGTTAGCGAAACATTCACGCGCGACGGAGCGCGGCGAAGAGACAATTGCATTTAAGCAGTATCGACGGCCTTTCGAATTCGGCTTCTCCTCGGCTAAATCGCGCGTGCACGTCTAATGCCGCTCGTTTAACTGCTTAGCACTGGCCTATTTCTGGCCAGTATTCGCAATTATTCGCCGCAACGTGATTTCTCGCGGGATGCCAGACCGTAACCGAGTCGGTACCAAATTAGCTCTTCTCTATCAATTCGAAATTGTAATTACAAAAAGTACCGAAGAAATTAATTTTGTGCGATAAGCAGGCAGACACGTAAAGCAGATAATTGCTGGGTGCGCTTTTTCGAGGGTGTGGGTAAGTTGAAGTGCAAATTCTATTAGTTGAACAAAATAAAGGTAGAAATTTCACGAGTGACAAAGGAAGCCGCACAAAAGTGTCATAATCGTGCTCTTCAAAAGACAGAATAATGACAAAGGATGCGCCAGTGAATCAGCGAAATAAAAAAAGAAACTTGCAGTGCCTACGATGTCGCTTTAGTATCATTCAGTGGACTGTCTCTATTTCGCGTAGAGCGACAAAAAAAAATTGAGCTATTGCGGTTGCAAAACCAGACAACAAAGAAAACCGTATAAAACGGCTTTCGGTGTTTTGAATAAAAAAAAATGCAACTTGTTTTTCTGCTCTTCTGATTTTTTTAACTGTGGATTAATGTTATTGTTTATAGTGCACACTTATATCAGGCTGAAATTTTGTTTTAAAACTTTATTTCTGAAAGCATTGCATGAAGAGCGTATTTGACTTAGATTTTTATCATGCAGCGAAACTAAGGATGCAGTAACGACTTGTACCCGAAAGAATAATCTCCTGTCATCGCGTATAAGAACACAGAAAATAAACGGGTTTTAGTGGAAAGAAAATTGTAGATAAAAAGAATAAAAGAAACTGAAGATAAAAAGAATAAAAGAAACTGAAGATAAAAAGAATAAAATCTATTAAAGAACAGCAGTACGCGGATGAAGTGGTCGGATAGAGTAATAACCGCGCAAGTTAAGTTTAGAAATCCAGAGGCACGCCGAGGCGACAAACAGGGAGATTAATGAAAGAAAAGAAGACGGTAGGCACAGGTGCGGACGTACCTGTCGGAGCTCTCGGAACTGTCGTATCGATCGGCGCAGCGTTTCTTGGCGCAGGGCCCGAGCAGGTTGACTCCGGCTGCGTCCTCGCGGGCCTTGCCGGCCTTCTTGGCCAGCTCGGCGGCGGCCGCGGCCGCCCTCGTCTTCTTCCTCTTGACCTGCCCCTCCTGCAGCAGCGTGAGCTCCGGCTCCGCCTGCTGGCACTCCTCCGCGGGCTTCGGCCGGTCCTTGTCCTTCTTGGGCTCCCTCGGCTCCTTCTTCGGCTGCGGCGCGGTGCCCGCGGCCAGCTTCATCTTCTTGCGGCTCTCCATGGTCGCGATCTCGCTGCGCTCCACCAGCACCACGGCACTCGCGATCTTGAGGCTGCTGGCACTGGCGCTTGCGCCCCCGTCCTCGGGGGCCTCGCCGAGCGAGTGCTGCTGCCTGGTGCCGCGTCTCTCGGAGCTGCCGCTGCCCGCGCGTCCCCGCTGCGGCTCGTCGCCGAGGCCGCGCCTGGCCGGCATCGCGGAGAACTTGTGGCGCTCTCGCGGCACCCGAGCGACCGCCACTGAGGCACCACCGTCACCACTCGCGAGCTCTGCCACTGACGACGACGACGACGACCAATCTTCAGCGGACGGCCCGTCTGCCATCTTGTGAACGGACGCACTGAGCTCGCGGAGGCGCCCGCAGTACGGGCGAGCCGCCGCCAGAGCAGATTCCCCTTCCCGTGCCGAGCGTGTGTGCCTCCCCCACCCGGAGGTGCGCTCCCGGCGGACGCGGGAGGTGGCTGCGAGCGTGACGGTCGCGGGTACGGTCACGCCACCACTGCAGTCTGGCCCGACCGCTCGTTACTACTTGTAACTCAAGGCTCCGATTTACGTTTTTAGAGCGATCGACTTATTTCGTGCTTTTAATATCTGACGCAATTTAGCTTTCTCTGTTTCTTCAATTACATACTCATTTTTTCTGTCATTATTTTACCCTACTTTTATAATCCCGTCAAAGACAGTAGTGATAGACTAACAATAGTGCGGGTAAGTAGTAACAGTCAAATGTGTCCAGACATCATAATATATTACAATTAGAAAGTAACGCGGTAATTTGTATGAAATTAATTTTTGACAATAAATTGCTAAGCAAAGAAATGTGTGTATCTGCACTTCTATCTTAAAAAGTCAGGGAATGAGACGGTCGGTTACCATTTGTCCTGCTGACACCAGGGCTTGGAGGCACGGCCACGCCGCCAGCACGTCCCAGCAGTCTGGCTCGCGACTCCTGCCACACGGACTACGCTAGGCGCCCAACACAGGCGCATCCGACGGCCGGTCGAACGGCCCCACCAGGCTCCGGCGCTCGATCGGGCGCGCATGCGTCCACCCACCGTCGTCGGGAAGTAGGGGCTCGGCGAGCCTCTCCGCTTCCTTCGTCGCCTGCCTCGCGCCCCTTCTTCCCCCGCGGCTTCCGCGCTCGCGCCGCTCTTTCACTTTTCTCCGTCACTCTCACCACTGCTCTCACCTGACTCGCCGTCCCTTTTCCGCGTGTGGACGCGGGCCGCTTGTACCGGTAATTGACGCCCCCCCGGCTCTCGTAATACTCGCCGGTAATCATTGCCGAGCTGCGAGGCGTCGGCCAATGCTAATAAATTCCGCAAAACTATTCGTCTCGATGACTTTTCTACCTAAGAGGCGTCGAGTTTTCCGTTCTTTCAACTGGGACTAATTATGTATGAGGTAACGGTTCCCCTCTTTTCCTGCGGAATTAATTAAGTAAACTTAATTGTTAAGCTAATCGTGGAACATAGTCTTATCGTGTAAATTTTTAAAATGTTAGTTGTCAACTTTTGTTTACAGGTTTGTTCATTTGTTCGAATAGTGCTATTTAAATGTTTTACTTATTTATTTAAATCAGGCCTTCGTTCGTTGCCTAAGTCACCGTCATTGCGTTTACATCCCTAATCGTTGTCCTGAGTGTTCGGTCCGCTAAGTAGCCGGAAGTGCCCCCGAAGATGCCACTTTTCTGAAAATATATATATCTTTTATTTTCAAAAGCGTAAGCAAAAAATGTTCGCCAATCAAAAAGAATAAATCTATAAAAATATTTAATGAGTGGCTAGTTGGTGTCAGTACGACGGTGCGCTGGCCTTACTACTGTTTTTTTTATAGCTCTCTGAGTTTATGAGCTCATAGCTTAAAAAAAAAGTATTTTATTTAATTTTTTTCTTGATTTTTAAAATCCTTAAATTTTTTTGCAATTTTTCATTCCAAATCCAAAGTTCCTACATTCATT
Organism: Eurytoma californica; assembly: GCA_035586675.1. Classification (NCBI taxonomy): domain Eukaryota; kingdom Metazoa; phylum Arthropoda; class Insecta; order Hymenoptera; family Eurytomidae; genus Eurytoma; species Eurytoma californica. Next base: position 6,430 of record JAXIUT010062397.1, on the reverse strand, counting down.
TGTTTCAGAGCTAAATAATGCATGGGCGTCGCGCGATCCAACTGTACGGCGAGTCTCTTTTCCTCTTCTAATCAAAGCGCTTGCCTCCCCTACTTTCCCCGCCCCACTCGGACGACTCTCGGGCTGCGCTCGGATCAGACTAGGTCGGCCGATCTCCTTTCGCGTGGTTCTCTCTTCTCTCACCCCGCTACAGAGGTGCACGAACCTCGGCCGGCCAGTAGAGGGGATCGAGCGCACTCGGCTCGCGAGACGAGAGTTCGGCCATTTCCGGGCGGTGTGTTTGTTTTGATCTTTTTTCTTAACTCGCATCTGCCCGGTCTCGTGCGCTGCGAAACACGAGACTCCGCACGCGTTTGCCGAGGCCTCTGAACTCCCAATTGAGGAATTTGAATTTTCCCGCGCTACGGCGGCACTAGATGATTTATACTTTTGAACCACCTTACCGTACTAATGTGCAATAGTAAATTATGCACCTAGGGAGTAAAAGTAAAGAATGTCTCAGATCACACGTAATTGTCGACAAACATGCGATCTGAGGCGTTCTTTACTTACTCCCGTGGCGCATATACTATTTTTTTGCACGAGGGGCGTAAAACGCGTACCTTGGTTACCACCCTTAGGGCGTAAAGTACGCACTTTACGCGCCGTGTGTAAAAAGATTTATTATATTTATACTCACTATTGCAATGTGAAAATATGGCAAATCAAAAATTTTTCTATTAGACAAAAACTTCCCTCGTTATAAAATACATGAATACATGAAATAACAGAGGATAACATATTTTTTAAAATAAGCTAATTAGAATCAGTACTAAAAATGAAAGAAGAATAACTAAATAAAAACCAAATTAAGCAAATGAATGGAATATTTTTTGTGATGAAAACAAAAAAAAAAGATGAGAGGTAAGAAGTTTTGTCTTACCAACATCGGTATCTTTCTACTTTCAAGCATGAACCTATTCTTATTGAATATTAAAATAACACTTTTTAATTAAGTTAAAAGCGACAATAACGCAATATTATTATGAATATAAAATAAGCATAATATATAAAATTTCACAATCTTACTTTATCTTTGTAGTGATTGAAAGATATCGCGATTCATCTCCTTTTGCATATGTCTTCCTTTACTCAAAATCTATGTTTTTACTACGAGGTTATTTCACTGTTTCGCACTTGCGATATTTTTATAACCAAATACCTTTTCTGAAGGGTAATGATATAAAGGATATTTTTGTACTATTGAAAACTTGGCAGTCTTGCTTTATAAAAAATTAAAACCATTTAAAATCTCATTTGATTAAAAAAATAAGCTGTAGGTATTCCTTTTTATTTCCTGGACTGTTATGAAACATTTCGATATTTAAAGTAATATTTTATTTTATTTTAAACAAAGAAAATTGTGCTTCTCTACGAAATCCAAAACGTGTCAGCTGATATTACGCAAATATTAGAGCCATCGGCATCGATCAATTTTAATTCGAGAACGGAACATACTGCGACATCTGTAGGTAGGTGACATAAGTTTTTTTTCTAAAATTCTGAATATACGCAACTCTTATGGTATGTAAAATATTTCCAAATAATTTGTAGCAGTTCAACATTTTCGATAATCAATTGTACGTACAATGGATACTAGAAATACTATAAATACGTCACAAATATTTTTTATAAATTATTTTCTGGTGCATAGATATGCATAAAATCTTCAAATCTGTGTTTAATACTATTGATTTTTAGTATTATTTGTAGCCTTACATCGACATAATATTAGCACTGACTGGTACAACTACAGTAAAAATGTAAAAATATGTTCATCAGTGTTTATTTAACAAAAAATGTGATTTACAAAGAAACTATTATTACACCCGTGAATTTTTTTATATAAATAGGGATGAAAATCGCCTCTTTTTTCTGGTATATAAATTACTGGGTATTATTATTGTTTTTATCATTGATTCGTAGAATACAAAAGATATTATATTTACATTGGAACACTTTTTTATAGATTACAAAAGCTATATATTTTTATTTTAAAATGTTTGTAAAAGTGTGGTACGTATTTCATTATTTCCTTATAAAATATTTTTAGTATACTGTGGTTTGTTTTTGAATTAAAGATTCCAATAGTTTTTGAAATTTGTTAAGCCATTACATTTACATATTTACATCACAACTACAATAGGTTCACTGTAAAAAATGATGCTCAATAAAAAAATGAAGATATCGATAGTGAAATTGTATTAATTGAAGTAGAATATATGATAGTATGTGATAATTTGCTACGGTATACTTATACTATTAAAATTTTTGATTTTATAGTCAGTACGAAAAACTGAACTGTGAATAATATGTTTTCTATGTACAAGTGAAATTTATTATATAATAATGTATTGGAAGTTGGTAATTATCTGCCTTACATCATATAAGTAATAAACTGATAATATAATTTTTTTTAAATTCAAATTTAACAAATTAAATAGTAATACTACACAAAATTATTGCACTAGTTTTCACAACCTGTTGTAATTACGTAAACTAATTGTTTATGTGATTTTTAAATTAAATATTTGTTAAAAACATAACAAAAAATGAGAGTCGATGATTATATTATACAAAATTTACTTTTCTTATCTAAATCTATATTTTCTAAACTTTAATCAGTGAACCACTGAAAGGCAGTGAATTGCAACTATACTAAACTCCCAAAGTTTATAAATATTCTACATCCGGCAGATCCGGTATAATGGAACTTGACCAATTATTATTGAAACAGAGAAAACTGCTTTACTGAATAAAAATGATACAGTTGCACGATGATGACTAGACACTGTCCAAGAAAATCCATTTGAAAACCAGCAGTAGCGACTGGAAACGTTACACTAATACGAAAAGAAAAAGTCAGATCGAGCCACGCATAGTCAATCTTGTAAAATGGAAAAAGTCCTCGGTAGTCGGTACAAAGTGCTGATCTGGAAGGGGAGTAGTCAATCGTAGCTGAATTTGCCGAGTTCCTTTTTTATCGCAGCAATGAGAGGCACGGCGGGGTCCTCGGGCCGAAGCTGCGCGTCGGAGAGCACGCGCACCACGTCGACCTCGGGTAAATTTGGTCGGTGAAACGGGCCAGCGCTGAGTGGTCGCGAGCCCCAGGCGCCCCTCGGCTGCGGCCCCGCGTTCCCCGTCTCCGGGATCGCCTCCTCCTCGAGCTTCCCGGGTAGCGAGGTGCGCGGCCGCGACTGACCCTCGCAGCTGGGCGGCGTCACCTGGCTGCGAAACAAGTGTACCTTCCGTTAAATAGAGTCACCTCCCGCGTAAAAAAAATTAGGTTTAGATAAAATTTAGCGAAAGTTTAGTTTGGCTAAACTTTTTAAAACGTTGGCCAATGAGACTTTCCCAAACTTGAGGATTTATTCAAATATATTTAGCTAAAGTTCTATCTAACTAAATAAGTACTTTTTAATAAGTACGATTGATGATCAGAAAAATCTTATATAAAGTATTGCAAAAAATGGACAATTAAAAAAAGAAAAAAATTTTGATTCTGCCGGGATTTGAACCAGCGATCTTCCGCTCAGCAGTCTGATACTTAACTGAGCTATTTATTTGTTTGTGACAAATGACTAAATTCCAAATATAAAGAAAATTGAAGGGTTAGGTGTAATGATTCTAATGTTGTAACCTGAATTTGATTCTTTGATAGAAACAATTATAAATAGCTCAGTTGGTTAAGTATCAGAGTGCTGAGCAGAAGATCGCTGGTTCAAATCCTGGCAGAATAAATTTTTTTTTCTTTTTTAAATTGCCCTTTTTTTGCAACACTTTATATAAGCTTTTTCCGATCACCAACCATACTTATTAAAAAGTACTTATTTAGTTTGATAGAACTTTAGCTAAACATATTTGAATAAATCGTCAAGTTTGGGAAAGTCTCATTGGCCAAGGTTTTAAAAAGTTTAGCCAAACTAAACTTTCGCTAAAGTTTATCTAAACCTAATTTTTTTTACGCGGGCTGGAGCGGGAGATTTGACTGGAACGGTGGACCCACCTCACGTGCGCGGATTTCCCGCGGGTTTCGGCGAGGATGGCGAAGCGGTCTTGAAGTGCACCCTGGCTGTCCGGTGGTTGCTGTCGTTGCCTCTCGAGCGGTCGTTGCTGCTCTCGGCCGTGCTTAGACTCTCGACTCCCGAAGAGACTGAAGGAATCCTCGAGCAGCTCGTTAAGCCGCCGTCGCGCTCGGCCCACCGCTCCATCAGGGACGCGTCCATGTTCCAGGTCCGCTTCCGCCGGCGGCGCGACGTTGCCTTGCAAGTCGTAATGTCTTTTCAGGAATAGCACTTTCGATCTCCTTTGTGGAGCGATTTCAAAAGGGCACAGTTAAGTCAGACTCGTATTCTCTACTAACGCTATTTACAATGTTAACGTTTCAAATTTTATCTTCGACATTTAAATTATTCTTCTAGATTACTATTGCTAGTCTGACTTGACCTGCCCTCTGTTGATTTATTATAAAATAAATAAATATCTACACTAATTCACTATTCTGAAAGATCTAGAGACGTATAGAAAACTATGAAGTGGTTACCTTCTACTGCTCTTCTCCTTTTCAAATCCCAAACTATGGGGCCCAGAACACCAGGCTCTTTCATAGCACTAACTGTTCTTGTGAAATAGTGATCATTTTCTTTGAAGTCATAATCTTTTATTTTCATCTCTGGAGAATCGAGCTCCAAGTCCAAGTGTTTGACCTATAAAAAATAGTAGCCACGTTACCCGTTGAATTGTTTAAAAAGAAACGTAGCTGAAACAAGTACAGCAAAGCCGTAAAACTCACAACTACGGGCTCGAGCACCTTGGACAGGGGCTCGACAGTGCGCATGTTGGGGAACTGCTTGCAGGAGGGCATGGAGAGGTAGGAGTGCGGCGAGCCGGTACCCTCCTCCGTCGCCGGGCCGAAGCCCTTCTCCAGCGACTCGAGGGTGTCGAGCTGGAAGGTAGACGCGCCGCCGCCATCGCCACCTTCGCCCGTCGCCGAATCCACCGAGTCCGCCGAGCGCGGCCGATCGATCGCGTTCGTGCGCTGCACGCGCCTACTCGCCGTCCTTTTGATCGACGAGCCAACGCAGAGAGACGCCGATTAATTCGACGTTTTAAGTGAGATACAAGTTTTACTTTAATTTAAAGGATGGGTAGGCTAAGCTTTAGAGAAAAAAAGGTAAATTGGCAAAAAACCTAATCGTCAATTTTCGCTTAGTGTACAATTTTTAAGTAAAAACAGAATTGTGTAGAAATGATTCTATCGTTCGTTGGAGGTATTTGAGGTTTGAAAAAATTGATCAAGACGAACCAATTGATGATTAAGAAAAAGCCGACGTTTCGACGTTTTTATTGAACGTCCTCATCAGGGCTTGATTTAAACTTAATTAGTGCATATTGGTAAGTCTTTCGTCAAAATCCATAGTTGGATAATCGTCAAAATTAGATGGCCAACATTACCAAGTCAAAAAGAATTTCGAACTCTCTATTGTCACGAGTGATGGACTGATCAGTCGGATTTTGACGAAAGACTTACCAATATGCACTAATTAAGTTTAAATCAAGCCCTAATGAGGACGTTCAATAAAAACGTCGAAACGTCGGCTTTTTCTTAAGCATCAATTGGTTCGTCTTGATCAATTTTTTCAAACCTTAAAAACAGAATTGTCAAATTAATTTCAACGTTGATTGGAAACTAATTGGAAAGTATTGGATCTGAGTCGTTTAATAAGGCCATCATCGGAAATCAATTGAAAATAATTTACCCTTTCTTGGCGATCTCGGCATACTCCCGGCTATCCCAAGGTTTGGCCTGCTGGCCGTGGCCCCTCTCGTGCTCCAGCTCGTTCTCGCTGGATATTTCTCGGGTGTCGGCGCCAATAGTCTCCTGCGATCCCGGAGTCCTCGACAGGGTGCCTGGAGTCGTGCGCCTGTGTCCGCTCGTCGCCTCCGTCTGCAACGAAACTCCAAGCTCCTGCAGTCCTCCGGAGAATAAAAAATCGCGTTGCTATTTACGAAATCGATACGGTCGTTGTCCTGGGATTCATCGAGCTTCGTCATGCGATACTCCGACGTCGCAAAGTTCCTGGACTACTCGAGGACTTTCGTGACAGCGGACTGTATCGACGAATTCGTCGTGCCTTGCGAAAATTAGGCGGGCTCGAGAGTTTTTCATATTTTTCAGTATCAGCTAACAAATTACTGTTCATCAGGATCGACATTTCTCTTAATTCTATGATTATTTTAATTGTTTTTGTTGGAAATACAACTACACGCGTACATCCTCACACGCATATAGTGTGAGCGTGAGGGTCAGCCTACCGAAAAGCTGACCTGAGCTTTTATTGCTCTTCGACCGAAGATCCAAGGGACCCATTGCAGACCGAAGGAAGGAAGC
>JAXIUT010062366.1:0-47834 GCA_035586675.1 Eurytoma californica | reverse complement strand
TGTGTGTGTGTGTGTGTGTGTGTGTGTGTGTGTGTGTGTGTGTGTGTGTGTGTGTGTGTGTGTACGCATAGATCTCAGGATCTTCTGAACGGATTTTTTATATATTCGAAGTTGATTTATAAAAATTTTTCTAATCTTTTCTTGCTGTAAAAGGTTATTACAGCATTTGCGAAAAGTAAAATTTATTTATAGATAAATTTTCTCACGAAAGTCGCATATAGCGATCTATCTTGTCGGCACCGAAATTGACATTATTAGTGTTCCGTGAAATTTTTAAGTGAATTTCATTTATTATAGTGAAGAAAAATAAATAATAAATTCAAAATTTCTGTATAGCAAAGTATGGACCAACAATTTTTCAAAAAATTGTTTTCCTAGTTATGAAGTTGTGACTGGAATCACTTGAACTTTTAACTGAACATACTTTGCGGGGGACAGTCACGTGGAGTCATTTTAGGAAAATGGTTATGATTTTTAAATAATAAAAAAAATTTCGATATTGGTTCGCTATATCTATGGCTTCTCTAGAGGACCGGAAAACCGATATATCGGTTCATCCTGTGATATGAACTTACTGATACCAGACACTTATTTGGGCACTTTTAAGCGTAATTTTAACTCTCAATTCCCGGCCGTCTAAAGGTTAAAAGATAAAAAAAATATTTAAATTCCAAAAGTAATAAGTTACCAAAAGAAATAATCACATTCTTATCAAGAGGCACTAGATAAAGTACCGCGCAAAAGTAAACGAGCTCTTCGGCGTGTCACACGAAGCTAATCGGCCTGCAGCAAGCTCTTTTTTTTTATCTACATACAAGCCGGCGGTATGATGGCTCGCGAGGAGTCCTCCCATTCGCCGAACGTATTAAATTGTCACGTACACCGCGCACGCATATCTGTCGAATCGATCGGTGCTGTCATTATCGGCTCTCGGAATTGCCTGCCAGGTTTTTTCCTCCTTCCAGTAAAAAGGAGATGACTGACGAAAAAAAAAGAGGAGAAGAGAGTAAAGGGGGGCGCAAGTGAGATGTGTTTGCTCGGCGTGCCAGCGGCGACGGGTGGCGCGCTCGTGAAATCCAGGTTCTTAAATTAGCAAAACGATGGCCTCGATGACATTGGACGTGTACAATTTTCGCGATTAATATCACACCTTAATGGCTGGCCTTTTTAGCTTTCTCTCTCTCTCTCTCCCTCTCTCTCTCTCTGTCGCGCGCGCTGGAATGAAGTGGTCACGTAAAAAGCACTTTACGTGACGCTCGCGAGAAAATTATGAAATTGCTCGAACGCTAATAGTTAAATGACTTGTATTATTTTATAAAATGAACGCCCTGGACGTGTTCTGTAATAGTGTAAGCTTCAATGTCGTGCTGATTATAGGATCGATGAGAATAAGTGCAATTTAAAATGCTTTTTACAGATTTTTAGAAAATCCAGCAAAGTCCTGATGACAGGCCACGTAAAGAGGGTAACATTTTCGCAAGTTTTATGTAACGAAAATCGATAGCTCGAGCTTATAAATAATTGTAAGTTACGTAAGACGTTATTTCCAGCGAAATTAAGAAATTCTGCTTTCACTAAGAGTTATACCAGTATAATTAAGTAAATAAAATTATGGACCTGGTTATTTATTGATCACAATCAATCAAACAAATGTTGAAGTTAATTAACGATTCGTAAGGAAAAGAAGCTTTAGAGTAAAAAATAGCCTAGCGGCGCAAAAATTTTCGAGGGATTTTAAATTCCCGATCGAGGAAACTTCATTTAAGAGCCGTGAGGCTCTCTCCCGCTAAGCTTATAAGCCCTGATAAAGTGTTTGTAATCCCCCGTCACTTTTTTTCGAGGTGCAAGTGCACTGAATAAATGAAGACTTTAATTAAAGATTCTTCAATTCTTTGCCGAACGCTCGGGAGCAGGGAGAATCGATACTTTTTCAAATGGAGCAACCTAGCCCAAGCTGATCTCGAGCAAGCGGCACGTTCGCTCTCATCAATCATTCATGATTAAACATTGTTCTCGACATTGCAAAATTTACAAAATAGTATATACAATTTTTTAAAGGTTGTGAGCGAAATGTATCGTTCATTTTTCTCGCGCTTGAATTTAATTATCATTGTATTAATATAATTTTTATAAAAAGGAATGTTCCCGAAATTCTCTTCCACTGGTCTTAAATTATTCTTTTGGAAAAATAAATTTTGGATAAGAAGACCGCTTAAATTTATTCATAATTCTTCTGGCAAGCTTTTGTTTTATGCATAAGAATTTCCTGATGTAATTTTTCTCGATCTAACTGAATTCACGAAAGTTGAGATATTATCTTCGATTTTCGTTGCAAACTTCGTTTTCTTTGTTGCAAAAGTTTTCTTTTGAAAATATAAATTTTGAACAAGAGGACCGCTTGAGTTTATTCACCATTCCTCCGACATAGTTTTTGCGAATAAAAATTTCACCGATGCATTCACAAGACCGCACTAAAACGTTTTTGAAAAAAAGCGTTACGCATCTTTTTGAATTTCACGAGATTCATAAAGATTTCTCACTGCCAAGCATAAAACTTTCTTTGCGAGAAAGCAATAAAAATAAAATCATTCAAAGTTAAAGAAAGACGTTAATTACATCCGGCAAAAGGTCGTTCGCTAATATCTCTCGCGCTCTCGAAAATCTGCGAGAATGGGGAAACCCGCGAGTACATGAGCAAGAAAAGAAGCAGTGGAAGAAACGTTGGGTCAAATTCCGGCGCGCCGCAGCAGTAAAGAATAAGCGGTGTACTCCCGTAATCTCGCGACTCGCGCGGTCACCACGAGGAACCGCCTCGGAGGGAAAAAATTGCGGCCGAGGGCCGAATTCCACGGCCGATATATGAAAATTCTCGACCCGCGCCGGTAACGACGCGGGGCGAATGTCCATGCCGCTCTCGCTTCTTTTTTTTTCGCAAAAGGAGGGAAATTGAAATTTTTACGCTCGAACCAACTCGTGCGGCCGAAACACGCTCCCTTGACGATACAGTCGGTCGGTGGCCAGCGGCGAGCAGTAAAAATAACGACGCGATGCGAAAATTCGCGGCACCAAAGCCCCCCGGCGGCTCGTAAACTTTATATTCCGCCGGCATTGCTTGTTTAGGGAGTATAAGCTGGATCCGATCGCGGAGTTGTGAAAATTTAATAAAACTTCGAGGTGAATTCGAGGCTGCGTGTCTTGGTCGGTATACATGCGATATTAAAAATGATATTTACCGCTGCTAATATTTTTTTGGATATCATATTAAATTTTGTGGATTTTGAAGTTCATAAAATGTTTCTAAACCAAAATAACTTACGAGGGATGATTTAGGGATAGCTAAAATATCATTGACTCTAGTTTATTCCCAAAAACTTACCTGAAACAAAAATAAAATGTTATCATTAAATTTATATTGAAACATTAATTATGATTAATAAATAAATAGGTACATTATTTTCTTTTTAAACATAACAGATAGATTTAGGAAAGCACCTAATATTGCATGCATCGATTTTACGGATCCATAATCTCAGATAAAAGCTGGGCATTTAACAATTTGCATACAAATGTTATACTCGCTAACAGCATCCGATAGCAGATAAGCAGATAAGCAATTTCACCGCGAGGTCTATTAAATTTCATTAAAGCGCGCGCGTCTCCCCCTGGGTGACCCGAAAAAACGTCGGCCTCCAACCCCGGCGAAGAAAAAACAAGTAGACTCCCGTCCGACCCGAGTCTGGCGACTGGTCCCTTATCTACTGGGAGTTGGGTATCGGGGCGCGTTAACACCCGCGGGACACATCATCGTCTCCGTCGGACTCGGCGACTCGCCGTGTCTATATATTGATCGCGCGCGCGAGCCTCGTTATTATTAGCGGCGCGATCGTCGAAAATAGCCGGCGCTACACGGCGGCCCTCAATGAAACATGACGTACGACAATGTCGGTCGAGCGGAGGCTGCACGCGCCGCGCACGCTTACCGCCTCGCGCGGTCCTTCCCTCGGACTCCGGGCGGCTCAGCTGCACGTGTTGCGCCGCCTGCATACGGCAAAGGGCTTGGGCTCGCGAAATTTCTCGGCCGAGGCTCTATTTTAGTTTTATCGATGAGCCGCGCGACTCCGCGCTGGATTGTCACCTTTTACGTGGAGTTTACTTTTAACGATTAAATTGGGTCTCTGTAGTCGCTGTGACGTGATACTATGTAAAGTTTGTATTTGAGTATTTTTTTAGACCGTTAGCGTATTGATACTTTGTTTTTTTTTTTTTTTTTTTTTTTTAATTTAAATTTAAAAAATATTGTAACAACATTGGAAATTCGCTGAAAACTTATTTTCGTAAGTTAAACGAAGCGCGTAATTACCAAGTTCGAAAATGAAAAGTAAACATTTTTAATTCTATTTCTACGATGCTCGCAGTGGAGTCTGTAATTCCCGGATATTTGTTTATCTTAAACAGTTTATAATTTTGAAGAAGTCGATTTTCGCAAGCTCTACGACAACAATCAAATAAAATCTAATTGGTATCTTTGTAACCCGAGCCCGTTGGAAACACACAACTTCATCAAAAGCCAACATTCGCCAATGTTGATGGTCTATTCTTAAATGAAACAAGAGTCAGAATAGAGCAGCCATTAAGGCAGCTTTTTAATAGACCAGAATTTCGCGGTTATAAACAAGTGGAGGCAACCCAACAATGTGTCGTGAAATTTTTAGTGCACTTACAACGAACGCTAATGAAAAATTAAACGGGCAATGGAATTATTGATTCGACTTCAAATTAATAATCTTTCGAAGTTTGTTGAACTGGTCAGTATTATTAAACACAATTTGAAACTAGAAACAAGCCGAGAAATTCTAACGAGAAAACTATATTAATTGACTTAAATTATTAGTGACTTGAGTAAATTACTTGAAACCATTGGGAATGTTGGAAAATAATAGAAACGCATAGAGAGAGAGAGAGAGAGAGAGAGAAAGAGAGAGTGAGAGAGAGAGATAGAGAGGAGAGATAAATTTATGATTATTTAATAAAATGGTAAAAGTTTGTTTCAACGCTGACCATTGGTACCATATGTGTACTATAAATTCGCTAATACAAACTTTTGTTAAGGATTATGTCGGTAATTTTTAAGTGGATTGCTGCAGTCTCTAATTCACGCTTCTCAAATAAATGGAACAATCTATACTAATCTTTCAAGCGCTTATTTCGAAATAAATAAAAGTCACATCAAATGAGTTACCTTAAATTACACTTATTTCAGTGCAAAAGTTTAAATTTAGTTTTCCAACTCAAATGAATTTAAAAGTAAATTAATTATTTTGCTAACATAAAAATTATAATTTGCTTTTCTATTTTCAAATTAATTTACATACATTAAAATATACTTTGAAAAGTTATTAAAGACAATGTAACAATAGGTATAATTTTAATTTTAAATAAATAGAATATTAATTTTTAGAACTGGCTCTGATAATTTCTCGACTTGGTCTAGTATTTAAAAGAGTGAAAAAAAAAAATTAAAAAATCGATTCCCTAAATCATCGGTAAAACAATCAATTTTTCAACGAGCACTAGAATCGCCGATTCCCGGAGAAAAGAAAATGTACGAGAGTGACGTTCGGCGACGGCCGTCGCCGTCAATTAGCGGCAATCCATGTCACGTCGCGTCGATCCATAAGGATTACTGCAGCCTCCCGGAGCGTGACATGAAACTTCGGGATGTCGGGCTCGTAAACGAGCGAGAAAAAGTCCACGAAGGGCTTTCACCTTTGCGCCGAGTCTTCATCTTTTTCTTTTCAATACATTGGCTCCCGCCGTTTTTTCCCATTTCCAGCATTAAATATGTGCCTCGTGATATTCTTAGGTGGTGCGTGACAACTGAAGTGATCTTTTTTTTTTGTACTTTCTGTTCCAAAATTGATGGGACGGATAGCTTCATCAATTTTTTTAGAACAAATCAATCAATGAGGTAGAATTTCAACGTATTAATTTATTTTACATAAGAATTTATTTTATGTGAAAAATTGAAACAAAATAACCGAATGGTTCAAATTCTTATTTTATGCACAAAATTCGAAATGTATAATTCACTTTACTTGAAAAATTGAGACAGAATATTATAAGGTAAATTCTATTCGGAGTACAAGTTGTTATTGTCAGAAATGTAAACACACATTTTAAATCGATATTTCGTAAATAAACCCCGACTGCGTTTATTTTATACAATCAACTTTATATTTCATGCTTTAATTTCAGCATTTACAGCTATCATTGAAAGCTTTTTTATTCAAAAATTAAATTTATTTTTACAGCATCGTTCATTAGCTTCATTCGAAAATATTTCAATTCATTGACAAGCCGCTGTTATTCCGTTTTCATTTGAAGTAAAACAAATTCGACAACTGTGTAAACAGTATTTATCATTATTATTATTTTTCAAAGCGCTATACAAATGAGTCACTAAAACTTTGACGCTTGAAGAAAAGAATCGAAGGTGACTAAAAATATTATTCCGCTCGCGACTTTAAATGCTAACGCGCGCGAAACAAAAAAACAAAAACGCGAGAAAAGAAAAATTCCATGGAGAGTATCGCCAAGAGGCTCGATAAAGCGAGAGGTCGTCTCGATTCGCTCGGGCCGGCGCGCGAAACGGTCGCGATAGAGCGGACAATTTGCCGTTATCGCCGTCTCGCTGTTTTATCTCTCTCGTGCAAACGCGCGTCTCCCTACAGGCGCGGAGTCAGACACGCGTCTTCGGCTCCGCGCAGTTTTGCCGCGGCCACTGCTTAATTGCGATGCCCGGGCCATTAGCGGGAGCGCGCGAAGACAGACGGATTTTTCGAGTGACGACGGCCGTGTCGACACGCCGGGCTATCCCAAATTTCGCTTGGACGCGAGCTTTTGGCGCTTACTTAACATTAACAGTCTAGCAAGAAAAATGAAATTTTATTATTTAAATGGATTGGGTTTGTTGTGTAATTTCTAGAATATCTCGAGACTATTAAAAACTGTAATAGAGATTCAGCGTTCTTATTATATTCGCGGTATTATGAATCCTCATCAATTTACGAAAAACGTATTTATGTTATTAAATCGCAAATCGTAAAGACCTTAAGTATTTCCATTTATCTACTCGATTAAATTTCAAACATAAGTCAATGCCAAAGAAAAGATATTTTTTCTCGAAATTGCTTTTTTTTCTTGGTTAAATACCAAGAAAGAAAAGATACTTTAGTAGAAAGTAAGACGTCAGAGTAATTAAATCGTAACGAAATATTTTGTTTACTTAGGATCGTGCTGGATACAAAGGGACGTCTGTCGTAATTCAATTTTCAGAGAACTCAATTTAGGACTTTCCGAAAAGTATTTTGTTATTAGCGAATTTTATTATAGATAAAATAAATCTACCTATAATGAAAATTATTATTTTGATTTTGCCGTTCGTATAATTATATAGAAAAACATTATAAACCATGCAGCGTGAAAGAAATTCACGCTACTTCTAGAAATTTGAGTTAACTCTAGTTTTTTTGAACAAGTATTGTTAAATTTAAAAAAAATCTTATTCTTTTTTGTGGCTTTATAACACATTTCCCGAACGCGAAGAAAATTACCTTTTACTTGTAAATTTGGAATAACTAGTGTGAATCAAATTTCTACTTATTCTGAACATTTAACGAGTTTTTTAATACTCAAATTCGTAAAATATTCACGTTACTCTGACGTTAATGTGCGGATTTTCGCGAATCGATCAAATTGAATAAGTAGATAAGAAGCCGAGCCGGCCAAGTACGGATATACTGAATACTGAAAGAAAGTAACTTTTTTGTTTAAAGCTCGAAGGAGGTCACGTTGTTAAGACAGTATATTGGGTGGAACAAAGTGGAACGTAAAAATTGAACCGAGGACGAAAGGTTCAGCCCCACATTGATTTCCACCACTTTATAAAAGTTTTTTTCTCGTTTCGTCGTTTTTTTCGTTTATATCTCTAGTTGCCGAGGCACGGGGATATCGGTCCGTGTGAATCTCGTGAAACCGAGTTTTAATCTTTATTCTAGGCATCTACAAATTGTCAGAAAATTTTATTTTCCAACCAAAGGACTTAGGCGCGTTTGTCGAGATCTCTATTTCTAGTAATTTCGAATTCGAGGTGGAACTCGAAATTGAGATACTAGTAATAAAAAAAAAGAAAGATAAAAAAGAAATTTTACGAAAGCTCAAAATTTGACAGATTTGCGAACACTGAACGTATATAAAAAATGTTGAGATATATGTTAAAATTTATGAAATTGAAATAAACTGTTTTTTTTTTACGAGAAAGAAAAACAATTCAAGGTTTTGAGAGGATAAATATTTCCAGAATAAATGAGAACCTCATAAGCGTTATATTTTCTGTTATAAAAATATTTTGATATTAAAATACAACTTCCCACTATCGCGAAAATATATTACGAATTTTTGCGTTTCGATCAACTGTGCTCCTTTCTCTCCTCCTTTGTGCAAGCCATCAAGCCCGCAAGCTGACTTTTTCGTACGTCGGCGTTATCTCCGTGCGGAATATAATTGCCCGAACTTCCCTAAACACGAGCGAGTGCTTAAAAAGTCCTAGCGGAGGGTAATATCGGGGCGCCGTGGGTCGCTCGCGAAATTCGCGCGCGTCGGCTTGGATTTCGGATTTTACGAGGAAATACTGGCGAAGGGGCACTCGCCTACACCGGCGAGCGCGCTCGCGTACATCTCGCGTCCTCGGGATATTGCAGAGCCGGCGCGGATCGATTTTTCGCAGCGCCCGTTCGATCGGGTTATTTATAACGGTCCGTCGTTATAGTTTTTTCTTCACCCTACCGTCCCTCCCGCCCTTCCCTCCTCTTTAAGTTGAGTCGGCTTTGTTATTAAAATTTACGACTGCATTTGAATTATGCCGTCGCGGCTGCGTGGACGGAAATGCGAGAGCGCAACCGAAGGGGCGGCGGATTGTTTTATGCACCCTTCCCCCGCTAGTCGCATGAAGTATCGAGAGATTATCCCGAGTTTTATGGATTTTCGGTATATGCGTGCACGTTGGATTAAGTTTAGCGGCAAACTGATAAGTAAGGGGGATAGGTGCAACGTCCGCTGGAAATTTCTTTAGATACTTTTATCAATATTTCAGTTTTTTCTCGCGTTTTTTCATTTTGCGATTTATTCCGATGCTTCACAATATAAATCGCATACTTCGCATTATTCGAAATAAAAAGACGATTATTTATATATATCATCTATATTTTTAATATATAATTCCGGTATGTCAATTATTGCTTTTCTTTCAAATCGGATTATTTTCGTTGCCATATTTGACGTTAATTAAAATATTGCAAAAATTTATAAAATATTAAACGCAAATGCATTATTTCTGCTCAACAAACTCGTTTAATAACATTTTAAGGGAAATGCATATTAAAAATCAAAGTATCAGGTGAAACGCTGCGACATCCGTACCGTTTAATAAAAATTGGAAAGCATTATTTATCAGTTAAATTCCAGTTAACGAACGCTTTTATTAACGTCTGTAATAATCAGAAGAAGTAAAATCTCACTGTAATTAAATATTGAAATTGAATCACCCAAGAAAAAATAAAAATGAAAATCATTCGTTAAATTTTCATCTTGTGTATTATCGAGAATCACGACAATATATGTAAAAAAAAGTCGCGCGTAAATATAAAAAGTAGTTTTGTAAAAGTGTCGCGCACGCGGAAGCTGTTGATGTTGCGACCCTCGCGCTTTCAATAATTACGCGCTCTCGCGTGAATGCGCGACATATTCGCAGGATACCGCGCGCCGCAGAATAAAACAAAGAGCGTGCCACGTAAGAGTCGTGTATAAGTGGGTTTCACGAAAGCTGGAGCGCCGGGGGTTGGCAAATCGCCGTAAATTACGTATTTTACGGTCGCTCAGCATATCGCCGAACCAATGGCGCGGAAAAAACGATGACCAAGTGGATCAAGAGAGGAGCGTGACTCGGCAATACCCGATTGATACGTGTGGAGTATACGACTGCGATTTGTTTCTACTTTTTCCACACTGGAAATTTTACTTGAATGAAACGTGCTAATTTAAACTTAATGTGAGTTTGGAAAATTAGAAGGGTGAGAAATATTCGAAAAATTGTTCTATAGATTGCAAAAATTAGACACCTTTAAGTCAAATGTCAGTATATCCTCAATACTGCATTCGTTTAAAGATAACACGATTCGAAAGAAGCAATACAATAATTCGTCCTGATATCCGTCGATCGATTTCCATTAAGGATATGAAAGAGACCTTCATCGATGCGGTCAATCGACTTTGCACAGAATCCGTTCGCCGCTGTAAATCTCAACCCCTCGATCCAGGTGAATTACTATAAATCCTAATCAAGCATCGCATGCAATTCCGCAGTATGATTCATGAAGAATGCAGCACCTGGTGTTATTTTCCCGGGCATGCGAGCGCTTCTCGTAATACGTGTGTACACACGCAGCCGGACGGAGAGATTTATTAAAGCCACGGCCTACACGCTGGGTAAACAAAATTATTGACTTGTATTATTTTTTCTGCTCTTTTCTTTCTTTTTTTTGCAAAGCAAGGAACGCAGCGTTGCCCGTGTGTGCCCTCGACAAAGTACAAACAACGAATTAACCCGCGGTGTGGTGCTCAAGAATCGCGCCAGTGAACAGTTGATGGACGTTCGATTCGCCGCTAAACTGGACGGGGTTATCGTGATGCCACGCACGCTTCACTCGTTGGTTAATGAATTTATGGGCGAGTTATTAATTGGCCCCTTGTTTTGATGATTTTTAAGTGGCGTTATAATTATGGAGATTTTCCCGTCGGAACATTTTACCTGCGCCCGTGGAAATCGAATAAATTAATTATTCTACTCGTAAAATTGCTTTCAAAGTAATTTCATACCCGCGGCTTTATTTGCTTTTATTATCGACTTAATATAAATCTAAAATTATCAATTTACAAATTCATATTATTTATAAATTTTATATTCATCAAAATAAACAGATAATTATTCATTCAAATAAAAAGCGTAAATTAGCTGTTATTTTTATCTGGGTATTATTTTACTGTTGAAAAGATTGTTCAAACAAAAATTGAAATTACAAAATGCAGAAATAATAGCAAAGGATATTTCCATTTTCGCAGTCAGAGGCACAAAATCAACAATACAAACAATGCCAGTAGCGGAATTGGGCGAATGATCTTTTTGCCTTAGCTATTAGGTACGCCCGGCACGAGAAAATCTCTAAAAACGTCCATTATCCCCGAGAATCGCCGCTGTATTCTCAAGGCGGGCTTTCCACTATTCTTCCGCGTAATAACCCGAATCTCACGGTGATGGACGTCGCCCTCTCCTTCGCTGCTTGCTGAATTATTGTAAGAATGGAAAAAATGAATATCGGCTAAATCCAGCTGACAGTTTCGCATCATTTGACGGCCAAATAGCGCGAGAGCACCGCTTTGATTTCTAGTGTAATTTTAAAAATACTTTTATGCTCGAATATCAACGTCGAGTCGACCAAATGATTCGTAAAAATGTCAGACTGGCATTAAAAAGTTGGTAAAAAATTGTACGAATTTATCCTTGAAACAGGTAACAATCTGATTTATTTTGTGCAAGTAATGCAGTTCATTTCCTGCGTTTTGCTACATCATTTATTATTCGGGTTATTTAAAAAAGTATAGCCGAGTGATTTTTAGCTCAAATGGAATCGAACAGATTGATTCGTCCTCAAGCATTCTCAGCCAAAGTTAGAATGTGCTATTTACTCATCTTGGGGTTTCGGTGACTTAAAAAAATCTGAGTCACCAAATCGTAAACTCGAGTTTTTTTTATTCACATATTATAAATAGTGTGAACTGATGTGACCTCAAAAATTTAATTTTGTCGCAACCCCGCTGGCCCTACTAGTATCTTCCAAGCTTTTTTTCCATCATTCTGCATTTTTCCCAATTTAAATGTAGATTATCTATAACAAAAGTGTTTTTTGGTTCAACATTTAATAGATTGCATATTACAGACTTGAATATAATAATATATAAGGATACTACGTGGACAATATTTATATTTCAATCTGCAAGTGTATAGAAATAAATATTTTTGTGCTAAACATATATAACATATATGGCTATACAATAATTCAAAGTATTTTTTCACTTGATCACAACAATAATTGTTGTTCATTAAGAACAAGTTTGTTTACATGACTGTCGGTGTATCGAAGTACGCCAGTATGCCAACGTATTATGAAAACAATTAAAACTATTTTGCATTCTATAAAGGTTCTACCATTGAATGGAAATAACAACTTGAATAAACTGATAATACCATTTGTATAGTATATATAAAAACAGATACATACTTGATAGTAAGTGCAAAATCAATATGGCAATGAGCAGCGCACTTGATCAATAAAGAGGGCATACAAGTTTAATACATGTTATTGATATAACCTCGAAATTCCAAATAACTAAATAACTAAAATATTAAGTATAAACATGCGCGACCAAGACACTTGTACAAAAGCTATTTTTGCGCTCGCATTAAAGTTTTCTTTTATAGCGAAAGCTCATGTCTTGTAAAAATAGCTAAACGAGATGCGAATTACTTATTTACATATGCGACGACTTTATAATGGCCATCTATTAATCAATCACTAGTCTGTTAATGAAATTGATCTAGTGACAGCCACTTAGCAACCGCAGGCAATATCTCTAATTAAGATCTCAATTTTTTAAATCAAACCTTGTACGAACAACTGTAAGCACACAACTTTTTGTGTATACACTAATTTTTGGCAGATAGGGACTCGTATAAATGTTTCCTTATTTATAAATTTGAACCTTGAAAAGTAAAAGATGATATGAATTTATTTCCCACAAAGTTAATTATGCTGTTAATTAGATAATTAATAAAATAATAAGATAATTAACATTGTTTACAGTAAAGTGAAATAACTAATTATTATCACTTTGTCAATGAATAATTTTGTAGTATATCTTTGAATGCTCCTTACCAAAGTTTAGTTTCTCAAAAGCTTTTTCATAACTTGCCTTCACACTTTTCACGCCTCGTTTCGCCACGAGATATTATTTTTTTAATACAAAAATACGACTGCTCAAGAGCGTACGACTGACTCCGCGCTGACAAGCATTGGAAACATTTGAATTTCAAACAATTTTCTTGCGAACTTGACCGACAAACTTCCGAATGCCGGCGTCGTTTCATTAAATCCTGGTTCTTTTCCGCCTCCCGTCGCAGCAGAGCAGACAAAGCAAAGCCGACGACCGAATGCCTTCCCAGGCAACATATCAATCGGTCAATGAAATGTAAAAGCGATTCATCTTCATTACGCTCTCGGTGTTCGTCTGAGAAAAAATCCATTTTCATTATGGTGTCCATCGCGAGTGAATCGTCCGGCGAGCGTCAATTGTCGTCGTTGTTTAGATAAGAATCTAAAATGTTCGTGCGCAGAGATGCACATCGAAGCGGAGAGTGCATATGCAGGAGAAGGGAGAGGAAGAAGAAAGGGGTGCGGCGGGGAATCCCTGCGAACGCGAGCTGCATGCGCAGACCGAATATCCCCGAGAGCCACTTGGCGCACTTAATGGCCGCGAAACAAACGCTTCATTTATCAACGGGGATCTTAATGAAAGAGCTCCAAAGTGCTGCAGTAAAAATCGTTCCTCCTACACCCGGTGTTTATAGAGGTGCGAAGGATCAAGAATTTTTTTTTTTTGCAGGTATAATTTGAACCTGGATTGGTGTTTCGGTCACGCTATCAATTATTATAATTAGACGTTTGTTTTTATTGCGAAGATACGAGAGTTTTAAACGTTACGAAAGCTGCACGTGACTAATGTGCCGACGAGTTTCCAGAAATGCTCGTAAATTTTTACTGCAGTCTGCAGCAGGAATTTCAGCGAGAAAGATGTTGTTTCGAGTATTTAGTCATGTACAATGCTTGCATTTACGCTCTCTTATATTATTTCAATCTGAAAAATGATCGCTAGATGCGCCAAAATACTTGGAACATTGAACTAGTTATGATTTAAAAATTAGGTCAAGTTTTCAGTTTTGCAATAATATTATATAGTGCTTACGGGAAATAAATAACATAATTATTCATTTGAATAAAATTCTCGGAACACTTTAATTTTTTATTTTAATAAACATCTACAAAGGAAAATAATAAATGGAGTATTTCAGGCTTATAAATTAAATTTTAACTATCGATCAAATTTTTACTACATTGATACTCACGAGAATTGAATGTTAAAAATGATAACATTTTTTGTATGATAAAATCGCTTACAATTTTTCAACCAATACGTTTTATAAATAAATATGAATTGATTAAGCGTAATTATAGTTTAATAGGGTACATAGCTTTAATAATACTACTCACATGGTTCTAATTACGAATCTTCACCAAAAATACATCAACGATCATAAAAACACCAAATTGTTCGATTCGAGTTTATTTCAGCGTTGAGGCTTCGAGAACCTTGTCGGTCTAAGTCCCGGGCGCGTCGCAAAATTTGCCGGGCGAAACAAACTTATTTTCGCGAGGCATATCATTGTCGAGGCGGCCGATACTCCGCGAGCGCACGCACAGCCCGCGCCGATGTTTATTTACGCGCGCAGTCTATAAAGTGCCACTTCCACTCGGCCACTTTATTTATACCCGATGACGGCGCGAGCGAGGTTTCGCGCGCAAAAAATTGTTAATTAGTTGTAGCAGACGTGGCCTTTCATATGCGCGGCGATATCCGCCCGATAATGACCCGAGTTCAATTCATTTTTTAAAGGACGGCGAGAAGATGGAAAGTTGGAAACTTTCCGAGCACAAATAATCCTGCATTGTACGTAACATTCAATTTGTCGATACATTAAAATAAAATTACATTTACGTTTTAGACTATCTTGCAGTTATACAATTTTGTCATTCATATAACGCGGTGTGATATAAATTTTATTGTCTTTTAATGTCGCTCTAAAGCACAAATGTCCATCAAATTCACATTTTGACGTCATTGCCTTCACTACTTTGGGAATGTTATGAAGTTACGTGATGTGCGTGCAGGTAGATAATAAAAGCGAGTTTTTCATTAATTAATTGAGAACGCATTGCCTAATTCATTCCTACTGTCCTCCCTTTATTATCAGCAGCGAGTCGTTTTCGCACAGCATCTCGTTAGATAAGATAAGTATCAAAAAGGTTACTTTTATTTAACAAATGGAATTCTACGTACTTTTGGAAGTATTACTATAGAAAATCCCCAGTGGAAATAAATGTTTTATTTAATAATAATAAAAGAAGTTTATTTCATTTTACCTTATCATATTTTTAGACCTTGTTTATCTGAAACACGTATTATTATAAATTACGAGATTTTTCGCGTAAAATCTCGTAAGGAATATTACAAAACATCGTGATCGTCTTATATCATCTATTATTAATATTAAAAAAAGTATGCGCTCGCATATTTACTTACTGCGTATATTAACGAAAAAACATCTGCAAGAAAATTGTAAACTATTTACCGCTATTTAAAATAATCGAAGCTTTCTGAAATTGTAGACAATAATTGAGAGAAGCCTTAAAATCAAATTTGCAAAATGCTTCGCAAAGCATTTGAGCTGTTATTTTTAAAGACTTTCCTTTGTTTTCTTGTTTGTAATTTAATACTTTTAAATCGCCTACGACTTCGACACCGCCACCACAAACACAATTAAAAGCATTTCACAGACTACCGGTATAGACGTCATTAATCAACTTTAACGATACGCGAGCTCGTAAAGAGAACCGACAATCAATTACCAACCGAGTTCATAAAAAAATAAAATGAAGTAGGATAGTGGGAGGGAAGAGGGAGGACGAGGTAAGGGAGGTAAGGGCGGAGGATTAGCGTAAGACGGCGACGAGGGTGAATTTTTATTTTAATTGCGAGTCGCCAGGAAGCTGCTGCTTGTTTGAAGGATCATCCCGCGGCTAAGGTATTGGTCACGGCGCAAATCTCGCTACGCTGTTGATTTTAATTTAAATATAACTGCGTTTCTTCAGAACTACTTTTTTTCTATTAAAACAGAGAATAATGTTATTTATTATTCCCATGAAAAATATAGAAATCTTTATTCCCCGTAAACTCAGTTTTTTTCTCAACGGGAAATAAAGATTTTTTTATTCCCGATACGACTTTTTTTGGGATTTTGGACTTCTGGTGTTACGCAGAGCATTGTTTTTATACAATAAAGTGGGAGGATCGGAAGTAAAGTACCGTATGTCACATGGGAGCAAAGTACATTATTCCCTCGGGAAATTCCAGCTCTCGCTTCACTTGGGGCTGGAAACTTTTCTCTCGGGGAATAATACTGCACTTTCCTTCCTTGACACATAATGTGTTGTTACTTTAAATTCGAGAAAGCTTACTATCTATTTATTGGAAAAGATTTTTTTTATTTGAATATTAGATTTTTATAGGTACGATATAGTATATTACGTACCTAGGCCTGTATAATAAGAAATGTCTCAGATCACATGTAATTGTCAACCGAGGCGAAGCCGAGGTAGACAAACATGTGATCTGACGCTTTCTTATTATACAGGCCTAGGTGTGTATACGATTTTTCGGTCTAGCGAGGTCGAAATTACGAACTCCCGATCGGGAGCCGGGAGGGAAGTTGGTACTTTCGGCACGCTAGGCCGAAAAAAGTTATTCGCAATATTACCTTCAGAATTGACAATGCAATGATTATTACTTTGCTAATGAATTCGAACGATAATTTAATTTTAGTGGTAAGAATGTAATTTGCTTTAAAACATGTTCACATAATTACAGTACTTGGATATTTTAGCATTTGTTTCGATTGCACATGCGCATTAAAAGATTATACTTGCGCATTAATTAAAGTAGTTTTCAATAATGATTATCCTGCATAATATTTACCTTCACTAGAAAAAACCAGAAAAGTAATCGATGAAATTAATAATCGTAATGTGTTCGCATAATTTTCTTCGTATCAATTAACATACATAATAGAGTTTTTAAACAAACAATTCTATGTTCAGCAATACATTTTTCACATAAAATTATTCTTGGTATATTTTATGTGTATTAAAATTTCAGTCTGCTCATTTAACGAGTAAACTTCATTAATATTGCGCTGCCGAGTTTAACCGTATTTCAATATACACAATAAACAATTTGTAAACGTAATGCCCGGCGAGTCTGGTCGACGCGCGCCCATATGCAAGTTAAAATTGAAAATTAGTAAAAAAAAACAAAAAAGAAAAAAAGATAATGAACTCTTTCAATTATCACACTTTTCATATCAACTCCATTTTCTCCTCTATACAAATACTTTTATGTAAATGTTTATATAAAAATACAATGGATTTAGCTTGCCAAAGTTATAAAGGTAAATAAATTTTCCATCGGAAAGAGGCGGTCGGCTCGTCATTGTTTTCCACGCGGGCAAAGAAGAGAGGGGAAAAAAATGCTTTTTGACAAGTCGATTCGCCCGATTTCTCTCGACTGCTACCGGGAGCCTGATTATCGCCGGTAATGAGTGTTACGCTGTCGCTTCTGCGCGCGCGCGCCAGCAATTTTAATTTCAAATGCAATTTTCCCCGCTCGCTCGAACAATGCCGCGTACCTTGTGTAATGCACTCGACCTTTGTTCCTTTTTGTTGCACCCCGCGCGCTCCGGAATTTATTTTACAGGAAGAAGAAAATAGTTTTGTTCTCGAGCGTCCGCGATAAAAGTACCGTTAGAAGGAAAAATACGCGCCTTTCACCAGGCAGGAGAAAAAATAATTTACCCCAGCTGAAATTCTTATCGTAAGCGCGGAGGAAAATTTATTGCAGCTATTTCTCGGGATGCAAAGTATTTAACGATTCTGTGCAACGTGAAACAAATTAATTCTGGCTTTGTTGTTGCCAAATTAAAAGGAGACTACTGGTGTGCGAAAAGGGAATGCTCGGGAGATTATAAATAATGTAAATAAGAAGATTGGGCTTTATATTAAATATTTTCTGAAATTATTCGATCTGACCATAAGGAAATAACTGCCGTAATTGGGAGCTTTATTTATTGATGCGATCAATTGTCAGTGCATGCTTCGTATGTATTAAATGCAACGTTCATTTACTAATTGCATGAATCAATTGAGAATATCTAAATGATTAAAAATGCATTCATTACTTTTCACAGAAAAAAATGCATACTTAAAACACTCTTTCAAATCTAAAAGATCAAAGAAACAGATTAAATTTCCGATTACGCCAATAGTATTTCGCACACTCTATAGTAATGAGTCATACGCGATTCACTTACTACTGTTGCAACGGCAAAACGAACACGAAAACAAGTCAAAAGCGCCGATTTATTGGCCCGCGCAATTTTCAGATGTCCCGCAAAAATGTCCCACTTGACGGTGGGTATCGGTGTCAAAGCCACGCGGAATCCGTATAATATATGTCCGGCTCCCTGCATAATTAACCAATTCCTGGCGTAAAATCTGAGTAAAATTGTGTATCCCCCGCCTGGCCGGGAGCCCTCCCTCTGCATCGCCCGCGAAATTTAATGAAGCCCCGCGCGACGCTTCGCCTGTCATTAACATCGAAACGAGTAAAGGCGATGAAGAGACGCGCGGCGGGAAAAGGAGCCCGAGCGAACGCGCACACAGGTGCGCTATCGTGGCGCGAGTTTTATGCACCGCTCGTGGCTGAATTATTCGACGTCGCGCGCAAATCAATGAAACGCACACTTTATCGTTGCGCGCATGCCGATAACGAGTGGCCGCGAGCGCGCCGGCAATTGCGAGCGACCAAATTTAAAATACTGCAGCCTCGGGTATCTCTTCCTCTTTCTCCCTCACTACCTATATAACATCTCTCTTTCTGTGCCGAGGCGAGTCTTTCGCGGAGCTTCTGTAGATCGATAACTAATAAACGTCCACCGCTTGGAAGCTTGCACTAGTGCATCTTTATATTTACTTTTGCTTATAATTTCCTTTTCAAGTTGTCTTCTATGTGGATTTTAATGGACTTTGCGGTTTCGGTAAAATTGAAGTTATTTTTTTCCCCCCTTTTCATTCGCCAACAAAGTATATATAGGATTTATTAAGTTTTTTAGATTGTTCCGTGGCCACGTGTTCATTCAGATTTTTCATATTTAAAAAATTTGAAGAACTTGAAGCAATCTGTTTTATCAATGATGATTATTACTAAAATACCTTTCTTTTACATTTCAAAACTAGCTTTTTGTTCATGCAGTTTCACACGTAATAAATTTAAAAATACTGGTAGTTAGTTGTCCGGTGACAATTTGTGAGAACATTATCAGGCGATGACTAAGTATTTACTTTTTTTTTAAGTACTCAATTTGTAAACACTTACTTCATTGTTTTTTTCTTAACTAATTCCTTTTCTACACGCAACGACAAATTTTCTTTTTCACGAATGATAAAACTTACTCGATGTTACTACAAATCACGTTCTTCTTAAAAAAAAAAAAAAAATGAAAAAAAAAAAAAATCATCCAGCATAGCACATGGCGCCAGACATTAGCTCTTTTTGCATCCACGCACTCATCCGCATGCGTGCCCTCCCTGATGAATTTGACAGAACTTATGCGTATACCAGGTGTACGAAACGGTCCGTCCGCAGCAGCGCAGCGCGGCGGTACAGAGGTGTGCGTATCGGTGCGCGCGCGGGGCCTGCGTGTGTAATATACGCAGTCACGTATTTCGGGCGGAAGGGATGATGGGAGAGGGACGAATGAGCGGGGGTAGTGAATGCGCGCACGTGCATGCGAGGCGGAGCACGGGGGATGGAGGGAGAAAAAAATGAAAATGACCCGGGGGATAGGTAGCTGGCGAGGCAGCGAGGAAGAGGGCGGCCGGAGGAGCCGAGCGGTAATAAATAAAGTGGCCCGCCGAGAGAAAGGGACGTACTAACCACCGAGAATCGGCGGGCGCGCAGCCCAACTTTCGGCGCTCTTAAGCGCAGCAATCTCGAACCGCCTTTGATTTTCCGCGCGCACCTCGTGCCCGCTCGATAATAACTGCCTCCGCTCATCGGCTTAGAAATATTGTAATTGACTTTCCAAGCTCGCTTTTCCGTTGAATGCGGATTATTCGGTCGGTACAGGAGAGGTGGTATTTTTCTAATATTGAGTGTCAATATTTTGTTATTTTATGAAGGTTTCATTCAAATTGAGAATCTGTGGTTTATAGTGTATTCAATACGCGGATTCATTTTTAATCATACTGCGTTTCATTTACAAATATTTGAATGATTTTCCGGCGAATTAAATTTACGAATACAAATTAGTTATGACATTCTTGGGTTTGGACCATATTTTTAGTAACTCTGCATTACTGCATCATCAAATTACGATAACCGCACTTGGCAATGAAATTATAGTTACGACTTACGCGAGTATATATACTGCGAAAAAGAATTTATTTTTATAGTACTACTACAAAGCAGTACGTAATTATTGCCAATCGATTCAGTGTTAACAAATGAAAAATACATAAAAAAAATTAATTTTCATTTGCAAAAATAAATTCTACACTTTCTAGATGCCAAATATTCTTTCAGTTTTGCACAGTCAATAATAGAATAAAAAAAATTGCGAAATAAATAAATAAATAAATAAAAATAAAAGTTACACATCTATCCTCGCACTTTTCCGGCGTATCGTCTATTTCCTCCTCGTACGCGCTCGTAAATCGTCTAAAAATAAAAGAAGCCGAACAAAAACCCCCGCTGGCGATCGCATTGTTTTGACTAATAAATTATAAAAATAAGCGTGAAAAAAAACTGGATTAAAATATCCGAAGTGTACCTGCGTCACTTTAGTGTTATATTATACACTTCCGCCTCGTGCGCACAATCTAATCGGACTGACGCGAGAAAAGAAAAGAAGGGTGAGCGCCAAGCCGCGATTTTTCCGACTGACCGGAGTGACTGCTCGGCAATGATTCATTATTATGAGGATGCATCGTAAGCCGGAGCCTGTAAATCTTTAACGAACTAGCGCGCGGCTTCGCGGTCCCGGACCATTATAGTGTGCTCCGTAGTTGCGTTGGTTTTAGACTAAAAGCATTGTCTCATTAACATTGTTTGTTGTTTCTCTAAAATTACAACGTACTTATATTTTTAATTTATTTATGAAAAAAAAAAAATTAAATTCAGTGTAAATTTAAAAAAAAATACTTTTTGTGTACTTAAACAATAATTAAAATCGTAAACTTAAATGATGGAATGTAGACGATACGATTTGCTTAGATTTTCATTATAAAAGATATATAGGATTTATCCAAAACGTCGTTACTTTGAATAAAAAGGATCGTATTCAACTAGAATTCAAAATTGTTGTCTATTTATGAAATATAGATATTAACAACTTGCAATTAATTCTTATAATTATTATTATTCTCGGTGTTTATTGAATGAATGTTGTTGACAAATAAATAAAATGTAGCGAAGTAATAATAATTCCGTTTGATGAACTGTGGTGTAATCATTATTATGTATCATTGAGAATAAAAAAAGACTGTGATGAAATAATTATTTTCGTAAAAATCGATAAGGGAATTAACGAGTTTCGTTTATTTCTCGGTTTTAAGGTCATTCTGTATTTTTAGTATTGACATTGCTTTTGATGCATTTTATTTATATAAGAACCACAAATGCTCGTTCAATGAGAATTTAAGAATTATTATATTTGTTAATTATGCGGGAACTGATTTTTATAAATGTTTTATGATAATCAAACGAAAACAATTAATTAAGTAAATTATAAATTTTGACGAATAAAAGTGCCTTGGCAATCGCGAATAATATTCCTTATTTTTAAAGGACTGTGTATTTAAAGACGACACCTGACACATATAAATTTTGACGTATGACAGATACCTCACTTCAAAATAAACACAAGCACGATCAAAATAAATTCAATTACGATTTGCCAATTTCATGAAATCATAGATAAAATTCATACATACTTAATGTACGATTATAAAATTTTACTTAAATCAGCATGATTCTTCCTAATACGCTCAATTCGTACGTGTGGGCACTTTTCGCTTTAAATTTTAATTCTGCCGAATTACTTCAACGCGATTCAACGACGCGAATATCAAATTCGTTTTAATTATTCGTTTACTGAACGATTAAACGCAGCGAATCGAAAATTCTGCGAATGACTGTCACTTTAACAAGCTGGTAGAAAAAAAAGGCACAAAAGACGTCGGCGAATCTGCACGAATGATCACCGTAGCGATGTATAATAGTAATCCTAATCACCTGTTCGCGCACAGCAATCGCGTAAAAAGTTGCCAACGCATGCACGCGATTTTTCCGGACGCCGAAAAAAAGAGTCGGTAAAAATCGACTGCGTGCACCAGTATCCGTAATCTCATGAAAAAAATGTCATAAAATCAATTGCAGCTCAGACAGATAAAGTAGATAATTAAGCCTGCAGTGTATGATACAGATACAGTCAAAATTTTTTTCGAACAACAAACCTTCACCCATCACTTATAAAAAGTAAAGAAATAAAATGATAAGTAATAAAGACAAAAAATAGATTTAATTTAGTAATCATAATAATGTTACTTAATTTTTCTCACAATGTAAATTCACCGAGCAAATTGAGCGCGAAGAAAAACAACTATATTTGATTCAAAATATCGCCGCAGTAAGTTTTAATCACCCCAATTTATCAGCCACCCCAACTTCTGCGCATCCCTCGAAAAGCCGAGCAAACACAGTCAGCGAATCTCAAAGTGTTCATCTGTCAAAGTTAAATAAAGAAAAAGAAGAAAGTCTCGCAACCACCGAGCAATAAAAGCGAAACTTACTCGAGGAAAAAATCTCGAACGACGTCCGGCCGGATTGATCCCTCGCGGGTTCCGCTAGCACACAAACACCAAGAAAAAAAATCACAAACTCCCGCGCCGGGGTGCCGGTACGGGGCCGCAGTAGATGAGTGCCCGCGCGGTTCGGACACGCCGCTGGTCGGCGGCTACTGCTGGCGGGCTTGGCTCGCTGGCATCGCGTCCGAGCCCCCCCTCAGGACGCGAGGAGGCAGCTCGCGCACGTCGACGTCTTCTCACTGGGCCGGCGGAGGCCGCTCGCGCGACACGACATCGCCTCAGCTGTTCGGCCGCGACATGTGCGTGAGGTCGGTTGCGGTGCTGGCGCCGTGGGGTCGCGCGCGACCCGAGAACCGCTCGCTTCGGTCAGCCGCGAGTGACTGGCTCTCGGTCGACGCGAGCGACACGCGCCCGCGCGCGCGGCCGCGAGAGAGGCGGGAGGGAGGGCCGCGCCGCGCAAGCGCACCCGCCGGGGGGACCCTCGCGCTGGGGTTGACTATTTCGAGAGAGAGAGACGGGAAAGGCGCACCGGGGATGCCTCCGAACTTCTGTGTTTTTTTTTTTTCACCTGTCGCGGTGACCGATTTTTTTTTCGAACTGAAACTGGCCGGAGGCGAGACGCTCCGTGCGCTTTTGCAGCGGATTTTTACGCTGCTTTTTTGCGGGGTGCTATTGCTTTTTTTGAGGTTTTCGGTCGTGGAGGTAGTTTTCGAATGGAGTTTACTTTTCAACGCGTTATTTTGTAATCTATGAGAGAAGCATCAAGAAGCGAATTTATATCATATTACAAAAAAAAAGTTTGATTGTGGACCAGCTTTATATGTGTACAAGTGATAGATTAGAAAATAACTTTTTAAATTCAAAAATTCTCTAAATAAAATTTTTTTGGCACTTTTCCATTTCAATCTTATTTTAAGTATCTTTTGTTAAATATATATTTTTTATTTATTCAATTTCATGACCAGTCAGTTCATTATTTTTTTTATTTATATATTTAAACATTTTAATTAAACAAAAAGTCACATATTACTTTCTCTGCAGGTCAGAATCGTTGCTCATTTTGTAGTTAATAAGAGCCTCATAATCATTTTATCAAAAGTTCAGTAAGAAAATTGTTAAATATTAAAACAAATTAAAAGATAAGCATACTTAATAATTATTTAGCAGTGAAAAGAATTTCGTAATGAATTATAAAATGACAGAAAATTTATATTAAATAGGTCTGTATCAAATTTCAGAAAGATATTTTGAGCAAAAATATTAGTTCTGAAATTACAGGATAAAAGCGAAAATAAATTTCACATTCGCACGGATATTTTCTAAAAATAGTATATTTTGACTGATCCTGTGCTATCGACTCGTTCACAAATTGTTATCTCAAACGTTTCTTTTTTTATGCTTATCGCGAAACTTCCTTTAGGGAAACGAAATTACTGACAATTATCTCGCTCGCGTGTAAACGATTGTAAGATGTTTATAATTGTCGCAGGCACTACTTGATAATGATTTGTTTGCTTAAAAAAAATTAATTATCCAGATAAGTAAGCAGTAAATATAACGCAGTAATATATTATGCTCTATGATCGTTAGCGGCAATTAACTGTGAATTTTATTTTATAATTTTTCAAATACATCAATTGCCTAACAAATAAAAAACTGAAGTAAAAAAGGAACGAGACACTTTTGCTTCCTCATAGAGGAAACTTTGTAATGAAAAAAAAAAGTTATTGAGAAAACACTATAGAAGTTTGTTTTCAGTCAATTGGAGTCGAAATACACAATTTTTAGAAAATGTCCGTATGTGTGTGTGTGTGTGTGTGCTCTGCTGTAACTTTTACATAATTAATTTTTAAATTGATTCATTTTTCTACCAAGGGTTCTATATTCCTAGATAGGAACCATCCAATCTCCATATAAATAATCGATCTGAAGAGGACTCGTATCCTTTTGTGAAAGAAAAAAAATAGATTCTACTGTTTATCCAGTAAATTTAGCTATAAAATGTCAAGTTGATATAACTTTCTAAGTGCCAGTAGAAACAGATCTCGAACTTTATGCAGATACATTATTTGAAGATGCTTTAAAAAAATTAATAAGCATATTATTTTTAAATTAAAAATTAATATAATGGAGCAGTAAATGAATTTTAAACAGTAACAACATCTCTTTTTGAGGAAGCTTTGTGCCAATTTAATTGGCAACGGTTTTTAAATGTAGATCATTATGCAAGACCAGGAAAACTGTTTCATTTAATGTTTCAATATTTTTTTGAAAATTTACAAAAGCCTTTGAGGTAGGGTTACGTAATGCATTTATATACCGTAAAACATTTAAAAACAAATTTTCATGAACCTCGAAAAAAAGCTGTTAGATAACTTATCTAAAATCCATTTAAAAAAATCACACACAATTTTTTAAACTATTTTCCAGCGTTTCGGTATTTTTCGTTTTCTCAAGTGCACTCTAACATATAAGTATAACATCAATATTTATGTTTTGATAACATAATAAAAGAATGTGCAGTGCAAAAGTAGGTGAAAAAGAGAAGACGATAAATTTTAACGATTCGACAAGTAAAATTTCTCGTAACTGGATAGGCCGAGGGCTAGGCAGTCGCGACAAGTCGAGAGGAAGTTCGCGGAGCAGGAAGACGGACGTACAAATGAGCCGGGCGTCGCGCGACTGACTCAGTGACCAACTAGACTGTCCGTCGCGCGCGTGCGGCTGGCCGCGTGTCACTCGGCCGAACCGCGGACACCCGCGAAACTACGCGGAGCTGATTAATATAGACCGGGGAAGGAAGAAGCGTGGCGAAAACATTTTCGCCTCCTACTTATTTATTTTGAACGATTCGCGACGATCGGCCCCTGACACAAGGCATTATTTTTAGAATACAAACTCATGAATAGCCGCGCGAGATGGAACGTGATAAACACGTGTCGCTAATATACTCCTTTATGCCGGATGTCACACTATATTTCCTCACCTAATGCAGAAAATAAGTGAGAGACTTTTATTTTTTGCGCTTCTAAAATCAAATTGTGTAAAAGCGTCTAGCGGAAGTACATTTAATATATAGGCGACTCGCGACACGTTCAGGAAGTGTAAATAAGAAAAAAGATCAGTTCTAAAATAACGCTGATAAACATCGAAAACTATGGATCCGAGAACAAAGAGATAATTTACTTATAAGAATTTATTTTTACGTTATATTCTGATTATAACTATGATTGCATTTAAATAAAGAATTGAGTTACGTATTTTTAATTTTTGTTCAGTACATTTTTTATCTAACTATAATTATTACACGTAATATTTATTTTTCAAGTCCGTCAATAATAATTCTATAAATTCTGGTTTGAAAACTATTATGTTTGACTTAAATAAATAAAAATTCTGAATTAGAAGCGGAAAAAAAATGTTACAACGCACACCGCGTTATTCACAAGTGCATAATTTCGGGGATTCTTAAATTATGGAGCTAAGAAAAACTTTAAAATTTGCTACTTTACTGAATACGTAGAAAAACGATGAGCGATGTTTCCTGGAACACGCGCATCTCGTTCCTGCATTTTTCTTTCAGCGTTTTTTGCTGCTCTCTGTACAACTAACCAAAGATCGTACTGGGACATGCTTTAAATCTAAGCAGCAGCTTGAACACTCGTATTCTCGCCCGGAGAGAATGAAAAAAGAATCGCCGTAAATTTTAATGCCGACTTGCGCGGTAGCCCCCATGCACGTGTATAATTAATTTTTAATGGAAGGCCGTATAAGTTTGTCCGCCTTACGCTCCTGACCCACTGGAAAAGCAGCAAGTTTTTACGAATGGATTCAAAATGCGAAACAAGCGTTAGTTATGACAGCGATACGCTTTTTTGCGAAGGTCAAGTCGTACATTCAATTCACAAGTCATTTGAAATAGTAATCAAAATTCTTGCAAATTTTTCACGAAGGACGAGGGAATTCTTTCGCGAGTCGGGACGAGGAATTTTCATTGAAAAAAAATCGTGCGAAGGAGGCTGAGCGAGTACGTGCGCGGGCCGCCTTGTAATTTGCACGGGTGAATTTGATCTTTTTTTGCTGACTAGTCGGACGATACAATGAAAATATTGTCCAATTGAGTAGTGTTAGTTAAATTAATTATTTAACGTTAATAAAATATCTAATAATTTAATCGACTTGAGCAACTTGACTTTATTACCTTGGACTTCGTTAAATGAATTTTTTTTTTAAAAGATCAGCAAAAGTAACTTTGATTAAGTACTTTGAATTTGTTATAAGTAAAGAAAGCCTTGGAAGGGTCATTTGAATCTGTTACTGCTGAATTACATTGCACGGCGTGAAATTTAATCGTTTTCACTTCAATAGATTCGTTTATTACAAGGCAGAAGCATTTATTAAATGGAAAAACGGCAATAAAGATATTTTGAAGAGTTGTCATAAGTTTCTTTAATAGAACTCTTATTTAATGTCCTTTTTTTACTTTTGATAAGCGGAGTTTCATCATGTTTCACTTTATTATACTTCTTTCTTATAAAATGTTTACGTATTTTTCGAAATATTTCTTAAAACCATTTTGTTTTTTTATAACAGTTTTAAAGATAGATGTTATTTTTAATAGCTAATTTATATTTGTTTTAAATGTCCG
Organism: Eurytoma californica; assembly: GCA_035586675.1. NCBI lineage: Eukaryota > Metazoa > Arthropoda > Insecta > Hymenoptera > Eurytomidae > Eurytoma > Eurytoma californica. Next base: position 20,261 of record JAXIUT010062366.1, on the reverse strand, counting down.
TTTTATTAGCTATAAAAACGTTTATTGTCTTTAAATATGTTAATTTACTAATAAAAAGGAAATAAAAGTGCGATTACCATTTAATACTGGTTTACTGGTTAATGCATTATTGGGCACCCATTGTTTATTGCATTTTCTGCGTTGATATAAATTTGCAGGAATAATAAAAATAAAAAGGTATATTAATGTTTTTAAATTCAGTATTCAGTACTTTTTATCCATTAAAATTTGCATTAAACCTAAAGATAATTAGAAATGCACATTATACATAAATATTAAAATAAATATTGCAGATAATTTGATCATAAAAAATAAATTTCATCTTTAATAGGAAAGAGGTTGATCTGAAATTTGTTACACTGCAGGAAATGAAATTTTCACATGCAGGCCGCTTATCCTTCGAAAAATCTTCGGCAAAGCGATTAAAGTCTGTACTACTCGTGAGGGTCTGAATTTCATTAAGGGACACCCCGGAAGTTCCGCGCGATGCACCGACAAATATGGACTAATGCTTTGTGATTGGATTCATAAGCCACCCTCTGCCAGTGTCTGCTAAGGGCCGAAAATCTCCTCGTAAATTAGCTGCATTTTCGTCGCGACAGTCGTCGCGGAGATACTGACTCCCGCGAAGGAGTCCGCTACCCTCGTCGCAATCCAATATTAGGGACAAGTGGCTGCTTTTACGAGTATCCCCTCCTCTCCGCCCCTCTCTCCCTCCCTCCCTTTTTATTTCGATGGAGCGTGTTTTTCTCTTAAGCTTTCCACCCGGCACTCCTCGCCTGCCTCTGCCCCCCCCCTCTCTCTCTCTCTCTCTCTTTTCTCCCTTTACGCCGGAGGAGCGAAACCCGGCGAAATTGAAGTGCCCTCGCGCAGGCGTTTTCATGCCTTTTTACGGAATATACTCACTCGAGGATTTCGTCCTCTCCGCGAGAGAGCGCGCGCGTACTTTTATTCGTGGATATAAGATTCGTCGAGGGTTTCATTAGGATGATAGTACATTAACGCCGGTCCGCCTGCCTTTTTAAGCGACTTTCGGATGCTGAACTCCTTTTTTCCTAAATGGGATAGCTAACAGAAATTACGAAGCTTTTGCGTATTTTTTTTTAATGCTTTGCAAACGTTGAACAGATTATTTATCTTTGATGTAAAAATTAGGACAACTTGTATGCGATCGTCAATCGAAAAGAAATTAAATCTACCCTTTATATTAGTTCTGAAATAAATTTCAAAACATAATTAAATAAATTTAATGTACTTTCTTAAGTACATCTAAGTCTGCTGGAAATCATTTACTTTTCTCCCATCAATTTTGTTGTTGTCCATTCAATAGCCAATTCAACAGATGTGAGAAAAATATCTGAAAAATTATTTTATTGATCGAAGTAAGTCATTAAAAACAATAGCAACTAAATATAGCTTACAGAGGACATCAAATTTATATGTAGAAATGCATAACATTTATGCCTGCAATTATATTACTCGAATATTATTTGCGGTTTTGACATAAAGCTAATCTCAAACGGACATTTAGTACGCTAGTATAATAAACATTCATCATTATGTGGATTTAACTTAGGATCGTGTCACTGTTTACATGTCTACATGACGTGCAGGATTTTTTATTCTTTTATTGACCTATCGTTCCAAGACTAATATTACTTACTATCCTTTGGGTTCATCGTATTTGAGCCAATAAAAATTAATTTTAAATGAATGGCGTTCGAAATTAAATTTCAAGCGCCATAACACTCACGCACTAAAACTAATAAAAAGTTAAAAGAGCTTTCGAAGCGTCCATAGAAGCTAGCGTCTCATTCATTTAATTGCAATCAATGCGAGCGTAGGCAGCGCTGAAAAAAAAAACAGATCCGCGAATAATAAACAAGCGACGTCGGCAAAAATCACCGCGGATATCGTTAAATTTTCAATGGGAAACGACCGGAGCTTCTGAAAAGCAGGTATGCGCATCGCCTTTTCATGCCTCGAGTGCAGTCGCAATAAAGCGCGCGCCTCGAAATATCCCCGTGGCAGCTCCGCGTCAGCTCGTCACTCCTCCGCCCCCTCAACCCCCTCCGCAGTCGAGGAGCGACGAAATTCGCAGCCGGATTATCGGCCGGAGCGCGCGCGCGCCGTCCGATGATTTATACACGCGCCCCTGGCAGATTTATCGGGAGCAATTTAATTCAGCCAGGGCAAAAATGCGGAAAGGAATTGCGCGTCACCGTCGCCTATCTATTTTCCTCCTGGGAGCCTCGCCGGTCGGCCGCTCCGCGGTTCCGTCGCTTCGCCCTTTTCTTTCGCCGTCGACCGCGCCTTTTTTGCGCAGGTGCTCCGGACTTATTTATTCCGCGGCGCTTTTCACGCGGATCCGAGATACGGAGACTTTTTCGCGCTTCGAGTATAAAGGGGGCAAAGACGCGTTTGTGTGCTAGAGTATACGATACATGCGCCTTTTTTGCGAGTCGTTGGCTGTTAGCGCGACATTGTGCGATCAGGGGAACGATTGGGGGAAAGAATCATTTTTTAATTACGTAAACAAAGTCAATTTGATTGGTTATTACTTAGATAGCATTAATAAGTACAAAAAAAAGAAATATTAGATAAAAAAATTACAATAATTTCTGGTAAAATTTATTATAAATCTAAAAGAAGCTACTGCACATTTAGTAATTTTTACTAACTCAACTTATTATAATTTATAGCGATATTACGATGTGTGATAAAATATTTGTGACCACTCTTTTTTTCTATTTTTTAATAAACTTGAAAAAAGCAACATATTAATTATGTAGGTACTTGTCTTGCATAAATGAAATAATCACTCAACACGCGACGAAAAATCTCTATTTATTCTGTCACATTTTTTTACCAAATTAAAAATTATCGTTTGTATGAAATCAGTGTATCAACTTCTTAATGATCAATCAAAAAATTAATCTCAAAAAGTTTGTTCGAGTTTGTGTTATTAAAAAGCATTTTATTTGCATTGAAACGATTTCAGATGAAAAATTTTAATTGTCGTTTCGTGTGCAGTTCACGAGCCAACTCGACATTGTATTTTTAAATTAACGACGGGTCATGATATCAATGTTTTAATCAACAATATGACTGCTGCAACAATATGACTACTGCTGAAAAAAATAAAGCGAGCCATTGTGCCTCGTGAGAAAAAAATAAAGAGTACCCGTAAAAGTTGAAGGCACGATAACATGAAATTCGCGTTTCATTACCGACTAAAATGCGAAAAAGTTTAATCATAATAATTGCGGTGGACGTCATCGATTCCACTCTAACGGGAATTTTGCCTTACAATAAAAATATCGCTGGCTCGCGTGGGCCGGGATCAAAATAAAATAATCATTAATAACATTTCCAAATGGAGGGAAAACATCAAGGTGCTTATCAGATCGGGACTGCTTATTCTCGAGGGGCCATGAAGTACCGGCGGAAAACGAGGGGACCGCTGGTCTCGCGTAAATCCCGGAGAGAAAACGGCAGATTTGCACGTTATTGGTTCATAAAGGGTTGGCGAAAAAAAGATTGGGCCGCTCGACTCCGAGTCGATTTTTCGGCGCAGCAGGTTGTACGTATGGCTCAAGGCCTTGGTTACGACCTCGACGATGAATTAACATACTCGCGTGCCTTTATTCCATTTTATCGGAGAGCTTAGCCGAGAGTTGGATTTTTTTTTTCACCTGGCTGATTAACGGACACCTCGCGTGTCAATAAATGAGAGAGCGAAAGGACGAGCCTCATTATTGTCATTGTTTTTGTCGAGTCATAGGAATTTTTCAGATTTTATTACTCTATTGTATACCCTCGAACTGCATAAACAATCTGGTAATGTCTTAATTTCTATAAAGTTAGTAATGTTGCTGGCATGGTAATTATTATTTTTGATACTACGTTTATTCAATAATCAATGTAATAAAGTAAAATTTTACGTTTATTCACGCAAATTTTAATTGCTTGAGAGGAATTTTAATCGGTACTCATAAATTATTTTTGTTTGTTTTTCTAAAAATTACTTGATTGACATAAATAATCAATTAGAATGTAGCTTCTTTCCTTAGAAAAATATTAAATTGACAAGTAGTAGCAAGGCATACATGGTTCTAACCATAATAACCTTACAAAAAGGCCAAACTCATTGTGCTCTGTACTTCGAAGTAGATACAGACGAGTACGGTAAGACATTTCCAAAAAGGTCCTTTTATACTCTCTTCACTCGGGATCGTAATTATTTTTAAAATCAGATATCTTTCGTTAATTTAAATTATACAAATTATTTAAATTTAAATATTTAAATTGATACCAAGCTCACAAATATTACTTTTTCGCAGAAAGTGTGAAAAAAATGTATAAAAAGTTCCTTTAAAGTTGCTTTGCAGAAATTTCGATGCTCAATTTAGCTATTTGACCTGCCTCTTCCGAAAACAATCAATTTCTTACAGTCCTAGCAAGATTTGAGTTTCTGGCGAGGTGGCGGAATTGGAAAGTCCGTCTTGGCAGCGGCGGCGCGGCGGACCGTACGAAGGGGGCGCGCGAACCTGATCAATCGGGCGTGGGCCATACCTTTCCGGTGCCGGGAATGAATGATTGACGGCGTTATTAAGCTTCCCCCTTTAACCGACGAGCGCGTAGGCCCGCGCGATTAAAGCTCGACGGCGCTGCTCGCGCGGCGCGATCAATCCTACACCCTCGGACGCTCATTAATTTATGCCTCCAATTAGCTGATGGACTGAGCCGTTCTCTCCACCTCTTTTTGTTAAATCATAGGCAAATCTGACTTTTCCCGTTTGCCACGTGTATGCACTCTGCAAGGTCGGTCCGCGATTGTCGCTGTCATTTCGTATTAAGCATTGTCTTTAATAAAATTCAAATTTAATTTTACATTTTAATGGTTTGTGCTATCAAGAGTACAAAGGTGACAAGATATTTTATTGTAAATTATTGTAATATATAGTACACTTTTTAACGAGAAGTGTACATTCTATTCATAATAATTTCAAATAAAGTATGTCGAAAAAATTAAAGAGAATAATTCGTATTTAGAGGTAAAAATGTCAAATTAAAATAATATGTATCGTATGCAATATATACTTTGAATCTCAAAAATACCAACTGTCCATGTTTATTCATTTTAATTAAGATTGATATGCACGGAGACCGAGCAATGGCAATGAAGATAACATTATTTGCAGATTATTGCCCAAAACCTATTTAGTAATCCGAGATGATAATTACGAAAAACAGCAACAAACTGGTTTATCATAAATTACAACTTGTCAATCATTATCTGAAAAAATAAGGTCAATATTTTTCGTATAATAACCAAAATACCTTTACTATTGTTTTATTATTATGATTTTTATTTTTATTTCAATAACTTGTCAACCGTTGAAACTTTGCAAATAAACAAAGGTTCAGTTTTTTTGAGCGATATATATAGTATAAGCATTTTTATATGTTGAAAAATGTATATTAAATATACCACATAATGTCAAATTACGCTTACTTGTTTATTTATGTTTATAATTTTTAATATATTTCAAAAAGGTTTGACTATTTTTGTACTAAGTATCCAGCAGTAACTAATAATGCGTTCATAACAATAAATACGAGCGTAGGTACACGCGTTCCCAAATAATTCATTCATTCGCGTTAGATAGACAACGTCATATTCAGCTATACGCGCTAGTTCAGTGTCAAACACATTTTTCCGCAATAAAGGAAGCGACAAATTCATGCGACTCTTGAAAAGTTCCCCGTGCACGACGTCCCTCTTTAAATATCAATCGTGTGTTCGCGCATAAATATTACGCCGCTTTGGAGGCCGCGCGCAGCAGCACGTGTGCACGTTTCGCTACGCGTATGTATAAGGCGCTCCGTTATGTAACTGCACGCGACTGCACGCGACTGGGCCGATCGTTACCCTCTTTCTCTCTCTATCTGTCCCTCTCGTAATTCATTCGTTTTTTCGACGACTCGCGCTCTCCCGAGCTCGGTGTGGCCGTCGCGCTCGAACTCGCGGGGACTCGCCCAATCACTTCTGACTTCAAGCGACAATTATTACTTTTATAGTTTTATTTAAATTTCTAATGGAGATGCAGTGGCAATATTTTTGCTGTACTCGCAGCTTTTAATGTAAAGGATATTTAAGAAATTAAAAACTAGTACATGATATTGACACGATGTAAAATTGGAAATACCCATGTCCAAACTCAGTAGGATAAATGCCATAATTTAGGAAAACCAACTCTGGAATGGTTGGCGCTCATTGAGGTGCTCAAATTTGATATCCATTACATTTGTCACTTCCATGACCTGCTACTCACTTTGTCGAACGTGATAATCACCTAAGCTATCAAAGAAAGTTTCCCGATTACCTACATGTACTGGATGAGCTTAACGATGGTTAAACTTTATATTCACACGAGGTGCGGTAAACAGTAATTTCATGATCATTTTTATTCTGTTACTCAATTGAAAAATTCCATGCGAACCCGATATTCTTTATTCAAATTGGGCTTTTGTAAATCCTCAAAACATATATCAGCGAATTAACTTGATGTAATCACGAACCAGTTTTAAATAAGCGATTTTGTAATAACTTTGCAATCAATGAGAAATCAATTTATAATTTCGTATAATTGTAAGAAGCAATTTTTCCAAATGTAACCTATATCTATAATTGCGGAGAATGTCTATTGAAACACTTACAGTTGGGTTGTTCTTTTGTTAATAATACGTAATTGATCGATTGAACTATTGAAAATATATTTTGAGCAAACAATTTTTTTGCATCCTAGAGCTCCTATTAACGAAAGCTCGATATAAGCAGATATTTTAATGCACGACCCACAGGTCAACCAAAGAAGCCTTGAGTAGAGAGCAAAACAATTATTCTTACGAAGCGGCAATTTAGAGCCAAGACGCGGGACGCTTATAAGTACTGAGCTCATGCGCCGTGGTCCGGGGCTATCAATTAACGATCGACCCGCAGCGGTCGACACTGGTGCACCTCCCTCCCCCCCCTTGAAGTCACGTTCGCCCGGGTTGGCTACGGTGATTCGCCGGGGATTACGAGCCATCGTGCTGGCGCCTCCATGCATATGCGCGCATATAGACCAAATTCTTGCTCGCTTTGCGATCGGCCACTTTACGATCGGCCGCGGAAAAGTATATCGCTCACAAGTCCGTGAGCAGTGATGCATTATTTTACGAATTTGCATCCTTCGCACAGTGGGGGAGAATTTTTTTTTATAGTTTATGCTTTTGTGCTTTGAATTTTTTATAAAGCTGTCGGTTATATTCTTTCGAGCTTTGTGCGAAATTTCTTATTCATTTCAATATTAAAAACGGTCACATATAACTTTCTTTAGAATAAGTATTAGTGCCGACTTATTTGTAATTGCTTAAGCATTAAGAAAAATTGTTTAGTTTTGTGAAAATGCGTTAGGTAAAAAAGGAAAACACGCGGAAGACGTTGTGAAATTTATGGTTATTCTTAGACCGGCGAGCGTTTCACGCGTTAAAGTTTTTTCCCGCGAGTTTTGCGGTGCGATTAGGTATTTTATGCGTCTTTTCTCTCTCCAGTAAGAAATACACTCTACGCTTTTCAATAGCCTTCGAAACTCTTGAATGCAGTTATGGTTTCTTATCTACATTCATTCTTCACTACATTATTGTACTAAAGCATATTCTTTTTAAACTTTATTTTTTTTAATTTTTTCAGAGACAAACTATTTTAAATTGCTTTACAGATGTTTCAAAATGTTCAAATAAAAGGGATAAATTTAAGTAAGTATAATGTATTAATAATATTCTAATTATCATAATATTATTGAATTTACATAAATCATTAATCCATATTGCATTGATACATTATTGCATGAAACTAAATTTCGTAATTATATATAATTTTCATTAAATTTATATTTAACTAAGATTAATTACATTGCATACTTGATTGAACTATTAAAGGTATAGAGTGATGAAAAGTTAGAATATTTATAAATTAAAGTTGAACATTTCAATAATTTGAAAAAAAAAAACTTAAAAAATGTTTTATTTACTATCAATATTCTTTTATCTTATGTACTGATTATATACTGAATTTATGTTTTTCTTTTTGTGATAAATTTACTATCACATAATTATACTGGGAAAAAGTGTTGCGAATGCAACTGAAATTCGCGTCTTTTGATCGCCGACAATAATTGCTTTATTATGCTAAACAGAAAAGATTAATTAACTCAAGCTAATCTGACTAAGAGACAAGCAAAAAAACAAGAAAAGAAATTTGATATGCATGGTCTTTATTTTCCAACTTTGTTAGCCAGCCATACCTATGGAATATTGATGGAAAGTAATCGCGTAACTTTTTAATTGAGCTGGTCCGGGTGGCTGCGTCCGAATAATTCGCGATTAGGCTGCTTCGAGCTTCCGACGAGACTCCAGCTTGTTTGTTCCGCGAAAATTGCTGTTTGCTTCTTGTTTTCGGCAGGAGCTGAATAGTACGTGGGCCCAGTTTACCATTCGATAAATTAAATTCTAGACTACGGGTTCGGGAAAATATTGATACGCTGATTTGAGCCTCGCGGCTGTTTTTTTTAAATGAAACTTTGTTTTTCGCAATAATGTGAGAGCAATTTTACTTTATATTCTTTTCTGATGGTTTAATTTTTACATAATACAACCTTGTAATTCCTGCTGTATATTTCAGACTTAAATTATTTGAATTGATTATGTATTTAAAAAATGTAAAGTTCCTGTACTGTATGAATAAGGCTGTATACTTGCAAAAAAGATGTTTTTAGCAAATGAAAATAAATCGTAACAGGCAGTGAATATGCACACTAGTGACAAATATTTGTATGTATTAGAAATAAATTACGTACGAAGAATACGTAATTGGAGAATTGTTTTTGTATTTATTATACGGATTTTATTACCCCATTGAACAAGTATGCAAATTCAGATTGATTTATTTCTAGTTACGTATTCTAACGATCTTAATATTCTCCGATTTTGCAGAAAGTCGTATTTTCGAATGTTACACTTTAAATCAAAATTTCTTTGCGTGCTCCGAGTTAATAAACTCAGATATCTGCAATCCGAAGGTAAAAGTAATTTAAGCGACAGACGAAAATGATTAATGTAATCCGCGCATAACCGATTCCGCATGACCGTACATACGTTAAAATGCCCATTCGGTTCAGCAGTAATAACCGCAATTCATCGACGTAACGCGGACAATTACCATCACCGGATTCGCCAAAAGCCGCGCCGCGCAAAAGCCACAGACGAGCACATAAACGGCCGCGCGCAAAAAAAAGGAGCCAGAATTTTGACGAGCAGTGAGCGCGCCTGTATGAATTGGCGGCAAACGTCTCGGGGAAAACGCCCACCCGGTGTACAATCCCGATTGCTGCGCGGTAATCACGCATTGTGCGCGCAGATGAAAGTGGGCTTATCTGCTCATTCTCCACGGCGCCGGCCTGGTATATATAGCGACAAGGGGGAGTGCCGCGCCTGGAGCGCGACTGCATAATAGAAATAGGATGCGCGCGAATCCGGACGAACCTCAAATCCGTAGGATTCATTGAGTCTATAGCATTACCGGCGCGTACGCCAATGCGTGAATAAACATATTTTATGGGTTTACATGTGGTAAACATACTTCCAGGGGATTATACTTGGTCAAAATAGCGATGGAGCGCTGCAAATGTGGTTCAGAAATTGAATGCCTTGTTCCAAAAGGCCAGTACAACAAACGGGTTTTAACTACTATTAGTCGTTTAAACGTCTAGATAATACTTAATGCGTATACAAGTCAAATCAGCTGTATAACACATGATTTTCAACGAAATCCTTAGAATTAGGAATTAATTTCTTAGTTACAGCTACAATTGAATGTACTTTGAAATTTGAGTATATTATATTTTACCCAACTCTCTGTATAATACTATCTAAAAATATATTTCATTTTTAAAATACATGCTTCATATATATAAATATGAATCTCAGCTGCTTAAGAACTTATCAACTTAGTAAGTAGTTCAATAGAAAGAAAATTATCCTCAAGCTGTACATATAAACATAAACATGGGTTTTCTCCATTCTCTGCGCGAGCGCCTGACAAAGAATGGTAGCTACAGTTAAAAAGGAGTCTGGTGTGGAGGCATTTCATAAAAGTGAAAAATTCGCTCCCGTCGCACGAGCTAACGAGCGGCAGCCTCGTTAAAAGTACCTCTCTCTTTCTCTCTCACTCTCTTTCTCTTTCTCTTGCTCTCTCTCGCTCTCGTTACCGCCCGCGAACACACATATAGAATCGCACGCCTATCGATTGCGAATGCCCGTGCTTTCGTGCGGAGTCGCTGAACTTGCCCCGATTTTTTTGTTTAGTTTTGTATTTGCGGATTTCAAGGAACGATACATTTAAATATTTCACAAAAGATTGAATTTATTTTATTTTCCAAAAAAGCTCGAGTTAACACTGTATGTGCAAATATAGTTTTGATCGACAATCAAAATTAACGATAAAATTGTTATGCCTTTTTAAAAAGAAACTTTTTTAATTACAAATTTGTGAGTTCGATGTAACTAATTGGTACTTAAATTCGCTTCAGCGTAATAATGAAATATATGAGTTAAATGTTAAATTTCAAAATACTCGAGTCGGCAAGTAAATTGTTTCAAAATGAACAAAACGATAAATCAAATGGCAAAGCTTCATTAAAATAATTAAATATGGAGTGCAATCAATTTATTGAAAATGTTCGTAACATATTTAACACTCAATTTCAATTTATCAAGTAGGTATGTAAATTTAGGGTACTTATTAATAAATTTGTATCAATTGTAATAGAAAGTTATGAAATCTGAATAAGAAAAAAAATTATAGAACCCTAAATGTTCTAAATCTATTATATTATATTGTAATATGAGTGCCAGTGCACAAGAAACATAATAACTGTTTAGTTAAATTAATCATTTAATTAAAGAGCCTGCGTGTTTTAACAAGAGGTATTACTTAACAAGTGTATCAAATCTCTTTTATCAAGGGCATATATCTTCTTTCAAATTGGTGATTAATTTTGTATGCAAATATTTTACTTTCGATGATGCTCAATTTTCACTACTATTCATATTTTTTTCCTATTTTTGGGTTTGATTATTCGTCTGAATTTTCAACGTCCATTGAAATAAATTCTCCAGATAAACAGCGCTCTCCTTTCTTCCAAGGCAAGGTCAAGTTTAATAACAGTTTATCAAAAAGAGTTAGTAAAAATGTCGCGGTACCGTCCTCCGCGGCGAGGCGCGCGATTCACGACCGCGGCCTCCGCCGCTAATTCACCGCGATACCCGGCCCCGCGCTCACCTCATCTCGCCGGCGAGCTCCGCCGAAAAATCAATGTCGACGGCGCGCGCCGCGCGAACAAAAGGCGAGCCGAGGCTGCAGGCCTGCGTCGACAGCGGGGAACAAAAAACGAGAGAAGGAAAAAATGCCGCGCGGCCGGCGGAAATTTAATTCGCGGTTTTACGGGCCGATAAAGGCGACGCAGGCATTCGCGAGCGATTAGGCCCGCGAATCAGCGGAGTCGCGATAAATCGGGGAATAACGCGCGGCCGACAGTCCTTTGCGCGCGCCCCGCGAATTTGGAGTTTCGGTTAATGCCCCGCGATCCATCGGGATTTCGCCGAGCTTTTGTTCCCTTTGTTTTACTGGCATGCCTCGTCGGAAGTGACGGACGCTCCGCCGCGTTCATATGTTTGTTAAAATAGTACATTCCCGCCGACAGTGAAAATTACTTCATTTTTCGTGCTGTGTTTGACAGGGAAATAATTGGTGCTTTAAAAGGAAAAATTCCCCGCGAATAAGCGGCTGAAATTTTCCTCTTTTTCGACGTTACTCTGCGCAGTCGAAAAAAATAATCTTGGAGATTGAGATGTAGTTATATTGTCGCACTTGAAGAACCCGAGCTTGTCACTTTTCTTTCTCCCAATGGAATTATTTTTCGTCACTTTTTTTCGTATTTCCTCTCACTTCTCAACCACGGTTCTTTCATAATCTGACACTCGAGTGTCTTGGGCGTCTCATCGACTTGAATTTTTCTTTCCTCGACACCGAAAAAGAGATCGAATGAGAAAAATCAAAGAACGATGTCAAAAATAAAGCAAAATAAAATTTTTCATAACTTTGACTGATGTAATTTTAACAAATTCAATGTTTTTATGAAATGTATACTAGAATAGAAACGTTTTTTGTTTAATTTTTAAAAATATTTCTTTACATGTTTTAGTTAAAAAACTTGAGTTATTTTTTTATTAAAAATCGAAAATATAATAAAATCTAAAAAGAAGGTTTTTAAGTAACTATTTATAAATGTTCCACGGTATTTTAACAGTTTTCTTCAATTCTTCACAACTTCGTCGGTTTTCTTTATTATTTTGTCAATTTTGACAATCCATCTGCAGGTTAAAAAAACTTCGGCATAATGTTTCGACAATTCCAGTGATTTTTAATAAAATTTAAAAAAAAATATCACCACTGAATTTTCGTTATGTTCTGCAATCTCGAAATTCCATTGTTAGAAAGAAATCGAGCGAAGAGGGAGAAATAGAAGCGAGAGAGGTAAAAAAATAAAACAAAAAAAGCACGAGACGAGCACTCGATCGCACGTCCCTGCGCGTGAGAGAAATCTTCCCTTTTCTCTTTTTTTTTACGAGAGCACGAGAGAGAAAGGCATATATATATAAAAAAAAACAACAAGCGGAGCGCACAAAGAAGACGAAAAAGGGGTGGATGCTGTGAGCACTTTCGCGCGACCACCAGGAGGGGCTGGAGCCTCACTCGGGGATGGCCTCGATTGCCAGGTTAAATCAGCACGTCGCCTCCGTGCTCGGTAAGAGCCTCCCTCCCTCTCACCTCCCCAGCCCCTCGACCGCCCCACGAGAATTACAGCGCCGGGGATACCTCTCAAAAGTGGGATTAGTTTTAATTTGCCCTTCCCACCTTTTCACCGCCCGCTTTCTCTTCATTTTCGAGCGCGCGCGCACGCGACTGCCCCGGCCATTCGGGTTTCGAGGTTATGCCCGCGGTGGCCCGACAACCCGTCGCGAATATTTTTTTCCGCGAGCTTAGGCCGAGATTCGTCGAGCCGGCGAAGCTGGCAAATATTGCCGTTAACTTTTCGCGGCGATGTTTTTTCATAAATTCAAATTTCCGGGCACGCGGCCGCTTAACGTAAACATACACGGTGGCCGAGGTTCAGAATAATTGTAATATATATGAATGTTTACAAAATAAATGGGACAATAATGGCTGTTGTGTCTATATAGTTTTATGTGAGTTCTAATGTTATAACAACCATTTTTTATAAATTAATTGATTAATTGATATAAACATTTTATTTATAATAAATAGATTTAAGTAAATAATCAGTTAATTATTAACAAATAATATATTATTATTTTTTTCATTATTCGAATTATTTTCAAAGAAATTTATAAAAGTTTTTCTAAAAATATTATCTCTGACAATAATTAAACTCATCATTGTTTATAACCTTTGAGCAACATTATTCAAAGAATTAAAACAAATGAAACTCAAGTTCTAAATGTTCACTCGACTGCAAAGGATGGAAAATTTAACGGCGAACGTATGCAACGCGTTGTGGTTAATGAGATCATTGCGCAATTTCGCAAGTAAAATGAAAAGGGGAAATCCTCGCAGGCTGTGGGCTAAGTACAAAAAGGGAATGCTTTAAACTCCTTGAAGCCTAATTTCGTTAGTTGGGCCGAGGTTTTCGGGGGACTTGAGCCTGGCCGCGGGCTGAAGCGAACAAAACCATCCTTAGGCAAAGCTCCTTAGAATATCGCGCCACTCAATTTACTCGGGGTCGTCATATCCCATTTCGCTTTACTCCCATTCTTCTTTCATTATTCACTGCTTACGAGGCGTTATATCGCTAATTAATTTTTAGTGCAGAGCTCTACCTCGATCCTATTAAATCACTGCATTGTTCTCAAAACGTTTAATTAGACGTAAAATTAAAGCCTCTTTCTAATGGAGTTATTGCTTCGTTTATAGTTGTAGTAGAACTGTAAGATGTTTTTACAATTTGTCTCCTACATTTAATTTATTAAAATCTATTATAAATTCAATTCGATTTGAAAGAAAATTTATACAATAATATTTACAATTAATCAATGATAAAGTATAACATTTTACAGTAATGGATACAGTAGACTGTTCATCTGAAATTTTTTACAATACGATATAGGAAAGGTGCTGACTGGGCAGTAAACATCGGAATACTTCTTATCAAAAATTCCAATACTGGTACCATAATTTTTTTGTTTTCTAGAATTTCATTGCAGCAAAGTGCTTTTATTTTTATTAGACGAAATCAGTATCACTGCTTACTTTGGAAAATTTTCTATTTAAATTTCTTTCGGTGTGTAAATTATTTATTTACCCGAGTATTTATGTGCTAGCGTAAGCAAATTTTCCGGAAAAAATGTTACTTCAAAGATTAATAAAGTGCGCTGGTGTATTCGCGTCGGATAGTTCGGCGGAGGCAGGGAGTAAGTATCGGTCTCCGCCTCTCGCGACTCCCACAGAGCAACAACTCCGACGATAAAGTCCGTGCGGATCGTCGACTTTGCCATATTGACCGAGGTAAAGTCAAACCCCAGAGATTACAGTCTCCCCTCGGAGTCGAGGCCAGACCGCGTCGCCTCAACTCGGTCAAAGTTGATCCGACGGGGTTCGAGGGGTGGATGGGAGGAGGCGAACCCCCGACGCGCCGGTAAGACGCCCGCAGAGCAAGACGTAGCGCGTACGTGTAGCCAGGAATTAGGGGGTATATAACGTGGCACAAGGGTATTACGTCGCGGTCCTTGCAAATAAGTTGCGATTACATTACAGCATGATCATGCGTTGTTCCCGTGAATGAGACGAGACTTAAGCGAATCGGCGTTACGCTAAGTCCGAGCCGATCGACCCGGATGATACTTTTATACCTTTACCCCGATACCTTTATTGTTACGCTTAGCTGTAAAGTAATGCTTTTCTGAAAATTGTTAAATCTCCAATTTAGGCCACATTGTTATCATTCTGCATGATAATAAATCTTTTATACTTATTTATTTAAATAAATTTATTATTCTTGACAATTTTTTTCCAATATTGTAAAGTTTCAAAATTTAGCGTTGTTTTATATTGCTATTTTAATTACGGTTAAAGAATTTTGATGCATGAAAATATCGTTTTAAAAGAAAGTTTTCATGCGGTTAAGTAGATGCGTTCCGAGTAAGACAAGACAAGAGAAAAGATTATTTTCATCGCGACCTTACCATATTTGTACTGCTTATCATGTATTTATGTCAAATTTTTTATTCATACCAAGCAGTAACAAAGAAACAAAATAACATATTCCCTAATTCATCAGTCGCGAGAAAGCTCTCGAAATAGTCGCAACAGTAAAGATATCCGGGGGTGAAATTTGACCACTGGAAGAATGTTTTGATAAAGTGACATCACATCACTTGTTGCAGCGTCGACGGCTGGCTTCGCCGTGGGCGTCGCGGTGGGCTGGTCGTCACTGGCGGCGGTGGCCCTGCGCCTGGCCATAGGCTGGAACGCTGAAGACGGCAATCTCATTGTGATCGATTTAATCCTGGCCGCCGGCATCGGTTCCCTGCTGCCAATCGGTCTACCAATCTGCGTGCGCGGCAGACCTGCTATTGTCGCCGCGCCCCTGCTCGTCATCGGCTGGCTGTTACTCTGCATCGGTGATTACACGGTTCGTAGGCACGATAAATCTATACTATTCTCCATGATTTCGGAACTAATGGTTTCATTTCACACCGCCAATATTTTGAGCGTTGAACTCAATATTTTGCAGGTAGTGTACTTTAAAGCTTTTCGCAGAAGAAAATAGTTAATTTAAGGGCCACGTATGAAAAAAGAAATGTAAGAGGGAGGTCTCCTACTTTACTTTTTTATGTAAATGTTTTTTCGAGCTTAAAAATATTTGGTTTAATATAATAAGACATTTATTTTAGTTTTAAATAATTCTGTAGTACTCGGTATGGAAGGGTTGAGGATTAAAATTTAATTTACGCTGACAGAAGAATATGCTCACAAAGTGAAAAAGTTACTTGTTAAGGGATACAAAATCCTACTTTTTTAATCTATTTGTGTGCAATAACTATTCCTAGATCAGAATTAAATGAATTTCCTACAAAAAGGAAATTTCATTTCATTGTACTTAATCCACTTAGATTGATCAAGTTAGAGCTTGCAAGCTCCACATTAGAACATTTCAATAAATTTGCATTTTATTGCGGAGACTTTTATTTAGAAATATTAATGCGTGTTTCTAAATTTTTAAGCAGATTGTACCAATTTATATACTATATAAAAATTACTTTATTAACGTTTATGGAAGGCTGGAAATACTACAAAAATAATTATTGTCCATGTCTTAATTAACTACGATACTTTGAAAAATAAATTCGATCGAAAAGTCTGAAAGTCTCGACTACCAGAAAGAAAATCTCTTGCATCTCCCATCGCCGCACTTAGAGTGACAGTCTACCATCCTTAGTGAAATATACATCGACCGAATGCTTAACCAGAGTCACTCGTGGCTGACTGATTCGCAAAGACACTCTGTCTAGAGGAGCGAAAGGCGCTTTTGAAAAATGGGGATTCGACGATACGGGTAGGTTTGGTTCCTCCAGTCACGCCTTTCCCAATTTAGCTAGGCGATCGAGCGGGGGCTTCGTCACGCTCCGGCTATTCGTCAGCCGGGGGTAGTCGTCGCCCCCACGGAAAAGGTCGGACTCGCTCGGGCTCCCGGCCGCCCGCGGGCCCGGCCCGATTTGACCTCGGTGCGTGCGCACCGCGACCGAGGAGCCGGCGCTTCGAAGGACGCCTCAGCCCGAAATTGGCTCGCGCCGCGGAATAAAGTGTTGCAGCCGGGGGATAATTAAACGTCCGCTGAAAAAATACCGGCCGACCGGGAAATGGGTCAAGTGACTTCGTGGCTGGCTGAGTTCAGAAAACCCGCGTCGAAACGTTTTAGTTTAGAGTGCCGGAAACCAAATGCGATTCCTCCTGGATTTTTTTTCCATTTAGCTTGTATTTTTTTTTAAATAATGTATATTTATTAGACATTATTATTCTGTTTATCGAAGAATAGATTGTAAACGAAAATGTCAATAATTTAGTGTAATCAAAATTTTATTCAGTCAAATACTAAAGCTAGAGAAAAAGTTGTAATAACGTTTCACTGAAATTACATAAAAAAGGTAATAATGGTTGCCTTTGATGCTTTATCAAAATTGTACAAGAAACGACCGAGGTATTATTATTTGATATTCAAGAACGTGATAATCGAAGCAATTTAATTCACATCAACAGAAAAAAAATCAACTCAATGTCGCAAAACCTTCCCTCGCTATATTTTCGCCACTATCAATGCCAGCCTACCCGAGAAAAAAAATACAATATGCCTCTTCAGATGTAAATAAAGAAACGGAATTTCAATTTAGAATTATTATCACAGACACTCTAACGACCTGACCTGAAATAAGCTTTCTCTTTATTTTGCTTTCTTCCCCAACCCGGGTGCTGCTTTTTTCTCAATATACACAGCTGGGATATCCCTTTTATATTGTGTTAATGTTCCCTTGAAATCACGCAAACGGAAAAAAATTGCGCGTATTTCGGCTCGTGACGACAAGTCGTTTGATAAAGATGACGGACGTGATCAAGCAAGACATTACAGATGCCTGCGCTTGATGATCGGGAACACTTCGCCGATGTAGCCCGCCGATGAGCTTCTACGTAATGTACATTTTTGTTTGTTAAGACGCAATGAATTTAGTTTTACGAACAAAATTTATTTTAATAATGAAAAATTCGAGCATCTGGTTGTAATATTAGAAAATTCAGAAAAAGAACGTGTTTTAAACATGATAATAAAAATATATTTATGTTATCATATTATTTCCATCGAAACTTGCCAAACAAAAGATTAATAATTTATAAACTTGAATTTATCTTTAAAAAAGACGCAGCGCACATTGACAATAAAATACAGCGTGGGTGTTATACAGATTATATTAAAACTTATGCAGATTTGCAGATTTGAATTCAATTCTAGCCGCGTCAATTCGATAACGCTCTTTCACCCTATTAATTAATTAATCTCGAGTCTTCTCCAGTCCTCCAGCAACGTAGTTGCGCTTAATTCACAAAAGTGTCCAAAGAGTATGCGCATTGATATAAATTCAATGGGTTACCCACTCGTTGTACTGATAGAAGCGAATAGAAGCCTGTAGAAATAAACACCGAGCGCCGGACAAATAAAGCGGAAGAAACGTCCGCGTGGGCGATCGCCGGATATTCCTACGTGAACTGCATGGAAACATCGCGATTTCCTTCGGAGGAGGGGGAAAAAAGGGGCGCAACCTCCGCGGAAGACGTAGCTCCTCCGAAAATTCGAAAAGCGGCGGCCGCGCGTCAAAGGCCGTTTTCGCGCTTGCGAGCCAGAGCAAGAGCCGCCTACAAAGAGATCCCCGGTAACAAAGCGCGACTTGCGCTTTCTCAGGAAGCGAGAGGGAGCTGAATAATGGTAAATTCTTGCAGAGGAGCCGGGCGAAACAATTTTAATGAAAGTTTCGAGGAGAGAGTCCCTTTGACGGATAGAGGCGGCGGCGGCTTCTTTTCTTCGCCGAGTATGACGAAGTGGGTTTTGTGCGTGCCTCAACTCCTCGCCTTCTCTTTTTGTTTTTCGTTTTTATCGGCGGGAAAAAAAGTTGAAAGGGAGAATGCACCGAGTTCGCGCGCCAGTCTCCGCCCCGGATGAGCCGTGGATATTTTACTTTCAGATGCGCGAGGGGTTAACTGATGAAAAAGTTCACACCATTATTTTCTCTGCGGAATGGTCGTCAATAGATCATTCCATCGATCATTACCTCAAATGTAAAAAGTTCTTTTGATTAAATACCGTGTCGACTTTTATGACGCACTATAGAATTTCACTATTTTATGTATGAATTAATAAATTACTCTCCTGCTTCTCATTACCTCTAGTTACTCGTAATAAAATCTTTTATTACGAATAACACGAAAAATTAATTTGTCTGTAATTTGCCTGATATTTAACAATGTATAATAATGATTAATATGGTATTGCATAAAAAAACACTAAACTTAGTCTGTATCTGCGATTTCACAGTGAAATTCAAAACCCATGCCAATCGGGGAAAGACATTAATTTTTGCTTGTATTTGATTGAATTTCCGTGATTTTTCAGGGTTTTCACTGATTAACGTATAAATTTCATTAAAAATTATTTTCAATTCTGAATTTTGACATAACTTTTTCAGTTATTTGTTGCTTTTTCAGTAAGAATAAGAATGTATTTTAAAAAAATCTTAATCTTTTAAATAAACATAACTTTTTATTTATTTTTGACAGTTTAAACTGATATTGGTGGGCCGCCTGTTTAGCGGCGTAGCAGTGGGTATGTTGAGTACTTTGGTGCCGTTGTACATCGGCGAGACGTCGTGCCCGGAGTACCGCGATCTGATGCTCTTTTGCTACCACTGCATGATTAGCAGTGGCATTTTCTGTTCGTTCGCCGTGGGGCGTTCGGCCTACGAAGAGGACGTGGTGCCGATGGGCAGATACAGCCTTGGCTGCGCCGCCGCCAGTATACCCGCATTAATGGCACTCGCGGTACGACCCAGTCCCCTAATTCGCATGGTATGCCATAAGGAATCTGAAGAACCGGATGAACACGAGGATCAGTCAATGCGACAGCTTGCTCAAAGGCTTATCGAGCCACAGGTAAGTCGTAAAGCTAATGGTTTGAAATTTTCTAATATGCATGTGCTTATACCTTGGATTCCACCTACACTGTTAAAAAAGCCATGAATTTTAATATAAAGATAATGGAAGCAAATTTTAACGCTTTACATTAAATTTATAACTTTTACTAAGGCTTGGCATGTCTGACACTTAAGGATAGTAGAGTACATTAAATTTTTTTAATGTACATACTTGAATTTTGCTTCCATTACAAGTACATTAAATTTAATGCACTTTTTTTACAGTGTAGATATCAGTATGTTATATGTAGGGGAAAGTGGGGCATATCGGGCCATGGGGCAATGTGAACCTTCGGGGCATAGTGGGCCACCCAATTAAATATGTTGCATTTGGTGTGAAAAAC
>JAXIUT010061709.1:0-48081 GCA_035586675.1 Eurytoma californica | reverse complement strand
CACTCACTCACTCACTCACGCACTCACTCACTCACGCACGCACTCACGCACGCACGCACTCACGCACTCTCGCACGCACGCACACACACACACACACACACACACACACACACACACGATGATTCCGAATCCTAGGTAATTACTCCAAACTATTGATGAACTACTGGATTCCAATAGTAAATTGACAGCTACTGGTATTCTTCAGTGGTTTGCCAGTAGTTTACCTGCACTTTTTAGTCAGTAATTGGTCATTAGTTATCAATAGTTCTGTAGTTCATCAGTAGTTTATATTCCTTGATTCAGATCGCGATGACGAATCCAGCAGTATATACATTATACTTATGTATCTGGATCCCGGTGTGTGTGTGTGTGTGTGTGTGTGTGTGTGTGTGTGTGTGTGTGTGTGTGTGGGTGGGTGTGTGTGGGTGGGTGTGTGTGTGTGTGTGTGTGTGGGGGGGTGTGGGTGGGTGGGTGGGTGGGTGGGTGTGCGTGCGTGCGTGCGTGCGTGCATGCGCGCGCGTGTGTGTGTGTATGTGTGTGTGTGTGTGTGTGTAACGCACTAATGAAATAGTAAAGCATACATATTACAATAACCGTTTAGTTTACAATCAAGCATATACTTTCTGAAAATAGTGTAAATAATTATTCTATAATTTTCAATGATGTCTTCTTACAGGTAAAATTTAAAGTGTGCTCTGGCCAAACTAATTTTCTCAGTGCAATGATTGATGTAATATGTAATAAATCTAAAGATCTGTTTTTACAATTAGTAATAAGTTACATTAAAACAAAAAAGTTTTGTAATATTAAACTTATTAAAAAATGTGGAATTTTTAAATTGACTATCTGTTTACAGTATACAGCATAATTAGGTTTGAAGAAGATGGAATAATAAATTTCTAAATGTAATATATTTTTTAAATATTATATATAAGGATCCAGCAAAACTAGAATTCGATTAAATTGTAAGAAAATATAATATTTTTTACATTTTACATTTATAAAAATAATATCTGATGTAAATCAAGTGGTAATTATGATTGAGCATTAAATGCTTTAATGATCTCATTTAATAAGGTATAAAAATCACTAACATTAGTCACGTCGAAACTCACGTTGTAACGATCGATCATAACGTAAGTATACAAATTGTAACAATTTTTTTAAAAAACAAAAATGTTTTTGTTAAATTTAAAAATTTAAAACTTGAACATATTTAATTTACTCATCGTTATAAATATATCACATATCAAACATAAATCAAAGAATAATTCCTAATTATCTTTATCCATAGTCTCTGAATTATCAATTATAAGAAATTATTTAATGTAGATAAAGCTTGTGATTTATACATTTTTAATTGAAAATAAACATGCTTTACTAAAAAGTAACTATATAATTGTTTAATTCATTAAATGTTGAATTTCATTAACATTAATTTTTATGTTAGCTTCCAAATTTTAGAGACATTATCCAAAACAGCTTCTGGCTCATTTTTGTAAAACATAAAGAAACCTTGAATTTGCGCAGGACTTACATTTTTGTTGTGCGTTAAAACATTTTGAGCAAATTGTTTTGCTAAATTGTTTGTTTCTCTGTCTGGCAATCTATAAAATCTGAGAAACATTTGTTCAAGTTGTAATTCACTGCACCATCCTGAAAACGAAAAAAAAAGACGAGATAAAAGAAGTATGTTTTTTTAGTTATTAAATAATTAACCAAATTACCAATATATTCTTTGAAGTCTACTCTTCCTGGCCTTATAAGAGCAGGGTCCAGCCTGTCTAAATAATTAGTAGTCATGAATAAAATTCTTCCTTCCGATGAAGCAACCCCATCTAGAGCATTTAATAGTCCACTAAGAGTGACACAGTTTAAACCTTGATAAGCAGTTTTTACTTCTTTTGTTTCTTCTCTGTTTATAAAGACAGCATCAATATCTTCAAGTAAAATAATTGATTGCTGAGGAGCTATTGCTAATAAGTGATTCAATCGATCATCCGTTAACATTCTATCTGATAAATTTAGAACACAAATGCCTCGGTCTAATTCACCAGCTAAAGCAGTAATGAAGGAAGATTTTCCGCAGCCAGGGGGCCCATGAAGTAAATAACCTCTACGATAAGGTATACCTCTTTCACTGTACCATGAAACATTCTCAATAAATTCTCTGCAGTCTTTTACTATTTTATCAGCAATACCACAATCCAGAATTACACTTTCAAGTGGTCTTTTTTTTTTTGGATGTCCAAATTGTCGCCATTCATGACCCATTGCTGTATACATAATGGTTTTTCCTTTGTGTTCAGCCAACGCCATTTGTCTAGCTACAAAAATAAAAATATAAAATATTTGAAAAATAAATTAAAATTTGATTTATTACCTTCTTCTAAAATATTAAAATAAATTGATCTATCTTTGCCAAAAGCAGTCAAGTTAACTGACTCAAATGGCATTCCCATGTTTACGTCATGCATTTGCTGTTCTCTAGTTCTTTCAACTTTTATCCAATTATTGCAATACCTTGTAACAAAAAGACACTTTAAGTCATCATCTTATCTTATCCAGTGCACTTTTCTTTTTTAATTACAAACCTGAAAAAATGTGTTCCAATACTGGGAATAAATTCATATGTTGTAGAGACATATCCAGTATCAGTTTGTTGAAAACTTGTTGAAACTGCAAGATGCTGTGTTTTTCTGGCACCTTTATATGTGATCCATTTTAAAAGCCACTCATAACTTTTATCTCTACATGGTACTTCTAGGGTTATCATATAGTGACGTCTAAAAGTAAGAAAAAATAATTTTAAAATGGCAGAACAAATTTTTACCGAACGTTGAAGTAATTACCTAAATAATATAAGACCACCTTGCACCCCCTTTCTTAACAAAGCAGCTCCAGCACCTAAGCCGAACAATCCAAATCCAGCACCAAAGTATGGATTGTCCGACAGAGTATTTACATATTCAATGATAGTCATTTCGGTGTTTCACTTCAATACAAGTTTTTTCGTGTTAATTTATGTACATGCTCTTATATTGTTGATATAAAAAATAACATTATTCAGTTAAAAATGAAGAATATTTGATAAACGGTACTAGGAATAGGTTAAGTCACTAATGTTTCCATCATGTGGCCGTAGTCTGTTGCAGGTCGGTATACCGAGCGTATAGGTACGGTGGTATCCCTTCAGGGTCTTTGGAAGATAGTGAATTCCGGATCCACGTGATATGGTTTTTGCTGCAGACGGCGCCGCATCAGCCGCATGTGACATTGTGTGAGTTGTGACGGCAAACAACGGTGACTTTGTTAAACATATATAGCCTCTGAGGCCTTATTCGATCATACAACCGTATTTCCCTCTAAAACAGCGTTCTTATTGACTGAAATTCCCTCCTGTATAATCGCAGGTTTGAGCTCCGTATGATGAAGTATGAATAAATAATGTCCTCATAAGGAAGAATAAAAAAAGTAAAAAATATAGTTATATTTTTTACATATATAGGATTTTTTAGGTATAGAGAATTACCGTTTACACGATATTTCAGAAAAGTATAAGATGAGATAAAATAAAAATTGGTAGTAGCGCACTACTACCTCATGGTGATCGACGTATATATGAGAGCTGCATTTAAGGAAGCTTATAACTCTGGCGCAAGTATTAAAGTACTTAATTATTTTTTCTGCAAAGAAGAAAGAATTAGAGATGAGCAGATTATGAGTTTCTTTTGAGCCGAGTAGCGAACAGCAAAATTGCTAAATAATATACTTGAAAAAGTCCCGCAGCTGATCCAGCAACTGCAATTGGAAATAAAACTCGACGTTTCTAATATAAAATTGGCGAAAAAGTTGTTTTTTCAAGACCTAAGACGATCGGTTATAAACGCGGCGGTTTGCGTCGGCTGGCGTCGGCTGGCGGTGGCTGGCGGCGGCTGGCGGCGGCTGGCGGCGGCTGGCGGCGGCTGGCGAGAGTGAAAGAGAAAAGGTGGGCGTAAGGGCCGCTCGGAGAAGGAGCTGAACGAGAGAACGTCGTCCCGTGTGCCATACATGGCTATGCTATGTGGAAACGGAGAGAGAAAGAGAGACACTCGGCGGAGGAGGCCCCACCGAGGCCGTCGAGGCGAGGAGCTGAGGAGCAACCGAGCAAGTCGCGAACGAGGAACGGTGAGTGCGAGCCGACGATTCCGAGCTTCAAGTTTCCGCGATACTTATATGTTTACGAAGGCGGCAAGTAGTCGATTCAGTGACAAGTGACATGTGCGAGCCCGCATAGCCCCGCAACGCAGAGCAAGTGCAGATTAATCGCTCAAGTTGGAGGTCAAGCACTTAATAGTGCGTCAAAAGTCCAAACTCATTCATCACACACCTTCCTTGCATCTGCTCTCAAGCTCATTTTAACTCACTAATAATTAGCTGCGCTAAACTATAAAAGTAACAGTGTAGAACTGTAGTAAAAGGACCTGGCATAACAGACATTTTTTTGATCTTTCATCAATTACTTTGCTTAGTTTTCTAAAGAAGGGAGGAAATAAGGAGTAAACGAGACAAGGAAGAAGGAAGGAACTAACAAGTAGCAATTAACTTTTGAAGGAACGCGCGCGACGCGCCGAGCGAAAGGAGCGGCCAGAGTGGCCTGCAACCAGCGTGGAAGCACGTGGGTTGAGAGACTTGAATGAACGACTCGCACCTCCTCGCTCTAAGCGCCCGTAAGCCTGCATTCATAAAGATTTAACTGGTTTCTCCAGCTCATCTTGTGGGCTGTGCCTTGTTTTCTAAATTCATCTTAGCCAGCTGCTTGACTCGCTTTTATGAGTGACACGATCGAAAAAGTCGAAAAAGTCGAAAAAGCCGAAAAAGTCGAAAAAGTTGAAAAAGTCGATAAAGTAAAAGTCTCATCTGCATTACTTGTTAAATAACCGGTTTTTCTCTCTCCCAACCTCTGTCGCAATCGCTCTCGGCAAATAAAAATCAATTCAATATGCTATGCTAACAGAATCATGCAGTTGCTTTTTATAAATGATTACACGTCAAAATTAGCTTTTGTTTGCACTTTTTCTCTTTTTTTTTTTCTTTTTTTAAATGTCACATCTCACTTGCTGTCTTGCAATTGAGTGAGTAAGTTAGAGATTTATCCGGATGGTACGATTAGATTTAAAGTTGCTCTTACTCATTTCTTTTTACTTTTTTTCAACTCTTGTTGCCTCTGTTCTTCCTCGACTTCAAGGATTCGCCTTTTGCGCTCAAGTGGCAGCTTTAGTCGGAATTTATGAAATTGATCGATTAGAGAGCTTGTCAAAGAATTTTGAAGCTCTAGTTCGTCCAGCAGTTCAGATTGCGTTAGCGGATGCCTTTGGAAGTTGCAACGACGGGCAATTCCCGTAGCTGTGGCAAGAGCCTTTTCAGCCACTTGCAGCGGCGTGCGAGCTGCAGTCAGTCTCGCCACGCAGGATACCTCCCAGTGTCGGTCTAGCTCGGGCTGGCTCATCAATGCTTTTTTGTAGAGACGGTACAAGCTGCCGTAGTCGGCGACCGGTATGATTATGAACTTGTCGTGTGTCTTGACGAATGACCTGGTCGCCAGGTATGGTTCCGTTGACGTCGTGAGAAAGAGTACCTGCACCCATTAATGCAGTAGCTTTAAGTAATATGCAAAGCCCCTTTCCCTTTCTTTTTTATATTTGTAGAATTAAAAAAATCAGGACCTGGTCTCCTGGTTTGATTCCCTTGACGATCTTACTGTACAGCTTGGAGAATCTCTTGGGATTAACTCGTCTCAATTCTGCTGGTACTTTTTTTAGCCAAGCTTTTTCTCCTTCCACTAGGACGACCGATGGTGCGTAGGTTCGGGCCAATTTAAGAACTGATTGGACTAGCTTTTCCTGCGTCTCTTTTCGCAGAAATCTGCCGACGTGCTTCTCTGGCGTAAGATCGAAGACGGTTGCCTTCGATTGGGCGGAGTCCCACTTTCAATTTAACGTTGGGATTCAACTGAATTCCAAGTATAGTTGAAATATTTACCTTAAGTTCGGAACAAACAGCTTCGGCAAGGAATTGTTGACCAGATCCGGCCGGACCACAAATACAGACCGAACGCACGAAAGGCGCAAGTTCGTTAACAGCCTTTGATGCGATCGGTAAAATGCAGTAATCCATCAAAGGCTGCTTCACGTCGCCCAGTCGAATTTCCCAAGTGTTTCGAATCGCCAGACTGACCTCCGCAGGCCACTCGTCAACATTGCGCTGCGGACACTCTCGAATCACTTTCCATCGGAGCAAGTCGACCAAGAGCTCTTCATTTGTTTTCTCTCCCAGAATGCCTATCCTCTCCCTACCTTTTCTATCCTTTTCCTCGGCTTTTTTATTTTTTCCTTTTTGATATAACATTAATGTAACTACTACTAGGAGAGCGACAATTTTAAATGAAACTTTTAGGCCGCTAAGAATTGCTAATTATCTCAATAGATTTCAAGCTGAAAGGTATAATAACGTACCTTAAAATTTCCTTATTTTAAAGATATGTTAGTTTGTGGCAAACTTTTCGATTATGAAAGATGTAACGTTTGAAAATATTTAAGGTTCCAGCTTGAAAGCTTTAATTTGTACACCGAAGTTACGTTTGTTAAGTTTGTTAAGTTTGGTACTTTGAAAGATTTGGGCCTTAGGAGGGTTGAACTGGTTCCCATCAGCCGTAAAGTCAACCTTCAGTGCTTCGTTCAGCGTTTCCAGCTCGAGCCGAAGCTTTTGATCCGCGAACTTTCGCATTTGAATTTGCAGCTCGTAGTAAATTTGCTCGTTCATCAAATCGAGGACGATCGGAGCGTCAGGGTGAAGAATTTCTTCGGTACGGAGAGCCCAGTGCTCGATGAACTCTTCGTTCGTCTCGCGCAGAAAGGGCAGCGCTTTTGACTCGGGCATTAGCCAACCTTCGATCTCGAGCTCTATCTCGTTTCCATCCTCAGCGTCAGCGTCTTTTTCATTATCTTTACCCTTCTTGTCTTTCGAGGGACTGCTTACTTCAGCAAGGTATTCGCTGGGTGTGCGGATTTCCCCGGTGCTTATGTTGAGTGTACCGCCGTCCTCCGCTGCGGGAATACTGTCAAAGTAACCCAGCTCGTTGAACCAAAGTAGGAACCACTCGCGAACTTCGTCGGTAATATCTTCTAGCACCTTGGGCCCGCTCACTTGCCAAATCTACATCGGATGCAAATGTCATTTTTTTAAATTCACTTTCTTTTTGCGTTGGCAAAGGCACAAAAGCGCAAATAACCTTATCTTTTTTACGCGCAAACGTTTCGCTAAGCTCTTTCATTATCGCGCTTTGCATTTGAGATTCCTCTAACGGCTCCTCTTCGAGGCTCATCTTCTTGGCTCTTCCAACTTTCCTGCTGTCAATGCTCATGCCGATGGCCTCCTCCAGCTGAGTTATTTTTCTTTTTAGTTGACGGCGCGCGACGAAGGTCCGCCACGCCTTCTGAATAACGGTTGCAGCTTTGAGTTGCTTCGCCGGATTTACTCTTTGTACAAGCAACGTTCCCGCCGCCACTTTCCTGTCGAGGCTCTGTCGACGTGCCGCTAAAACGATTGTTTGTCAAATGAAAAGAGAAAAAAGGACCTTTAAAAAGTGCTATTAAAAATTACCTCTTTTAGCATCGCGCCTGCCAATTCTCGCGCGTTCGAAACTTTCAATCAAGAGAACAGCATCGGCCAATTTTTTCATTTCCGCTTCTCGCGCTTCTCGAGCTGCTTTTTCTGCGGCTGTCTCTTCTACTTTTAATTCCATTGGCATATCTACTGCTCGTTTTCGTCGGCTGGCCGCTGTACTGCTCGTTGCAAAAGTTTCGAGTGATGTGTATTCCGTCAGAGTACTGGAAGCTGCTGCTTTAAGGTGAGGCTCGGATTGTAAGGACGCATTAGTCAAAATAGGCAATAAACAATAATATAAATTAGGGCTGACCTAAGCTGGCGTTGCTCATCAAGTCCTCCGCTGCATTTTTGTCCCGCTCAAATTCTGTCCTTCTTGCGAGGGCGTCGTAGGCCGGCGCCCTTAGGTCCACATCGTCTGGGTTTAGTTTGAGATCTAGTAATGTGTCGATCGGCCAGCTAAAACATTGCGAGTAAAAATCGTCAAAATACTTTTAAACTTTATGTTCGTTTAGTTAAACTCACGGGTATTCGGTTAAAGTGAGTGCTACGATTTCCCGTCGGTATTCGAGCATTCGAACGATTGAGTAATCCAGCATTTTTCCCAAGATCTCACGGATTTGCGGCTGGACTAGGTGATCGTGACAGCCCGTAAGGCGATGAATTATTTTCCTGTACCTATTGCTCAGCCATTTAATCAAAGTCATTTAATCCATGTAAGGATAAAATATGAAATTAATGCCAGGTGCGCGCTGCACAGAATCCAACTGTACCGATAGTATACTTCTAGCGTTAAGTTTATAGCGACGTTTTCATTTTCTATCGGTTTTCCGTCCTGCAGAGTTTCGTCGAATTCAATGAGTTTTGCCCATTCTTCTCGCGCTCGAAGCCATTCTTTCGCGTAAAAAGAGTGTGACATCTGTAATACTTAATTTTTTCTATTTTTTCCTTTTTCCTTTTTCCGACTTAAATGTTGCTCAAACTTGTTTTGCTCTTTTTTTGTGCTTTTTGCCTTTTTGCCTTTTTGCCTTTTTGCCTTTTGCCTGTTTGGTTAAGTTAAATTTCTTCTGTGTTTATGTAATTTTGTTAATTATCTCATATTCTCATAGTTTCACGCGTGTAGTTGTTAGTTTGGAAAAATGACACGGCGCTGTGTAATGTTCAGATTTCAGAATGCGGGACGTAGCGGATTCACGGGTAAGCTTAATCGTAAGCTTTTTCCTCGTGGCAGTAGCAGTGAGGGTGGGATCGCTCGAGAGCGGGCTGAGCAATTGCACGACGGCGGCGGTCGCGGAGCTAGTGGAGACGAATGCAAGCTTCGCAGGCGCTGGGAGCGCGTTGGAGCAGAGGTGGGAGTGCCCGAACATTACAGCTGTCGGCATCGAGTGCTCCTGCGATTTTCCTCACACACTGCGTTGCATCGGCGATCGGAGTGCCCTAGAGGTATAACTAATTCTTATTGCAAAGCTAGCTTTCAAGCGAATAACCGCAACTTGAGCAACAGACGATAAGCGCTCACCTGCGGCACAGCCTGCCTGGCGCCATTTCCTTGCTGGACCTGACGCTCTCGGGGATCTCGCTTCTCCCGGCAAAGTTCCTCGAGGACGTCGCGCTGCACGGACTCGTCGTATCAACGGGCGAGCTGCGACGAGTGCACGAGAACGCCTTTGTCTCCCTGGCGCGGCCGCTGCAAGCGCTCGGCCTGCCCAACAATCTCCTCGAGGCCGTGCCTACGCTGGCCCTCCTCAAGCTGACGGGGCTCGAACGGCTCGACCTCTCGCACAACAAGATCAAGAGCCTGGAAGCTCCTTCCTTCCAGGTAAGCGCGCTGCTCTCCTGCTCGCCTATGCCCTCCTCTTCTTCTCGCTCTTCTTGCAGGGCCTCAGGAATCTGACCTATTTGGACCTCTCGGACAACCTGCTCTCGCAGCTCTCGCCGAAAGCCTTTCTGTCTCTGGCAAAGCTGAAATCCTTGAAAATGCGCGCCAACCGACTGAGCGCCTCGGCTCTGTCGGCCCTTCGCGGTTTAAAACATTTGGAAGAGCTCGATCTTTCGGCGAATCTCCTGAGTGGCCCGCTGGGGAAGCACCTGCTGCCGGCAATGCCCAGGCTCCGCTACCTGAGCGTCGCTGAGAACGAGCTGAAGAGCGTCCCGCAAGGTGCCTTGATGGAGCTTCCCGGTTTGTCATTTCTCACTCTGAGCCACAACCAGGTAAACAGTTGCAATTGCTCGACATGTTGAAGCGTAAGCACTCAGTAATAAGAACACTTAATAATACGAAGATCGACGTTCTGGAGGATGACGCCTTCAAGTATCTCTCGAGACTGACGCACCTGGAGCTCGCGTACAACGGCATCGTGGCAGTCTCGAGCGCTTCCCTCGCTCACCTCGAGAGGCTCCAGAGTCTCGACTTGACGCACAACTTTTTGCGCTCGGTCAACAGCGACCTGATACTGCCGCTGCTTAGCCTCGAGGAGCTGAGACTGGACGACAACGACATTAGCATGGTGAGCAACGAGCTGGCCAGCTCGAAGCTCAAGCTCAAGAGCCTCTCGCTCGCCGACAATCCGCTCAACTGCGACTGCACTCTCCTCGACTTCGCCAACTGGCTGGCGAACTCGAGCCTCCAGGAGGAGGACAAGCTGTCGGCGGTCTGCGCCACGCCGCCAGCCCTGGAGAACGCCGTGCTCGCGCAGCTCGCGCAACTGTCGCCCGGGAGCCTCCTCTGCGGCGACCCGGCCGACCCGGCCGACCCGGCCGACCGGGCGGACCCGGCCGAGCCGCCCCTCATCACTAGGCTGCCCCTGGCCGGCGCTCAGCTCTCCCTTCGCGTAACTATTCATTTGCTAAACTTACTTGCTGAAACTTGCTTATTTGCGACTCACTCGTAATGGTATCGACCGAGGCAGGAATTCCACTTCGACGAGGCTACGGGCGCCGACCTGCTTTGGAGCGTCAAGCCCTGCACCGAGCGCTACACCTGCGACACCCTCATCGTCTACGAGATGATCGAGGAGAAAGAGGTGCAGATCGCCTCGAGCCCGATCCACTGTGACTCGCGTCTGATGCGCGACCCGTGTTCCCTGCCGCTCAGCTTGCCTTCCAGCCTGAGGCTGGAGCCCGGCCACAAGTACCGCTACTGCGTTGTGCTCATGGTTCCGAGCGCTTACGAGGAACTCTCCCTCGGGCTTGGCTGCAGCGACATAATCCAGCTGGAGGAGAGCGTCCACCTCGTGGCGCAGGACCCGGAAGAGCGACAAGCGCGGCTCCTGCCGGAAATAGCCTCGATGCGCGTCAACCTGTCCGTCGAAGGCTTCTTGAAGGTATGCTGCTTTCCTTCCTTCTTCTCGCGCACCTATTCGCAAGCTCTCTCTTGTAACGCAGGTGCAGCTGGCGATATCGGCAACCTCGGAGCAGGCCAACTGCCAAATTGAGTTGGACGTCTTGGCGGCCGAGTCGGGAGAGGTGCACCGGCAGCGCTTCAATTGCACCTCGGGAGCGTCGACCTCGACGAGCTTATCTGGGCTGGCGCCGGGCAGATACCGAGTGTGCGCGAGCCTCGAGTTCGCTGGGGCGACAAGAGCAACGGAGGCCAAAGCCAGATGCGTCGAGGTGCAGAGCTTGCGGCAGAACGGCGAGCTGCTCCTGATACTGCTCGTCGCGATCCTCTGTCTTCTTATGCTCCTCCTATTCCTTGTCGGCAGAAATCTACTTACGCGTACAAAAAAGCCAGTAGAGCAGCCCCAGTCCTTCGTGCCAGCGCAAGAGCTTCAGATCACGCACAAGGCTCACTACATAAAGCTCCTCGCGACTACAAAACTCTAGAGTTACTTGTACATACTACACTTAACGGAAAAAAACATTCTCCTTCTCTTTCAAACCCCTTTCAAAACTTTTATAAATAGAAATTTAGATTTCTTTTATCTTTTATCACTATATCATCCTGCAAAATCAAGCCCTCCATCAAAGCTTGCTTCTTTTCTAAAAGCCATCCATCTAATTTTCTTTCGATTCCTGCCAATTTCCAACTGATGTTGCGGTCAATCAAATAAAACTTGCTGCCATCGGAAAAATAATATCCACATTTATATTAGCTCTTGGCTCTACCTGTAAATAAAATAATCGATTTTAGCTTTTTATACCTATAAATTACTAACTCAGAGGCTATACATATCGTTTTTATGTGACAGAAAGATTGTTAATACAGCTTTATTATATTGCGCTAAAATTAGCAATTTGTAAATATACTTTTATATTTTCAAGAGTAGTATAATGTATACTTAATTTCTTTAAGGTTAATTTAGTTCTATAAACTTGTTGTTCGTTATAAATCGTGTATATTATAAAATAATAACACATTACAAAAATGTATGCATTTGCATTTTTTAATCTTTAAGATCTCTATTCTAAGAATGGTCGATAAGACAGTTTTTCCTTTTATCGGCAAAAGAAAAAGAAGAATTTGTTGAATGTGAAATTAATATAGAAAGACGCTAAATAGATTCTGAATCTGAAAGAATATATGTACAAAAACATAATTATTTTTTAAAATACAAAAAGAAAAGCCTTATTGCAGACGTAATCCTGCAATTTAGTGATTTTAATTTGAGGTAAGCAATTTGAAGAAAAACGACCAGGTTGAAATATATAATTTCGCTTGTTTCTGCTGAAAGCTGGAATTAGTTAAAATAGTGGTAAACTAGGTCAACGCTGTTGGCTTAAATTTTGTGGTATTATGATGGTACCACATTATTTTTCATGTATGATGACATGATGTATTGGTGCAGTATATCTGATGTAGCCATGGAGGGCAAGACTCAAGAGAAAAAAAAGAAATAGAGGATTATAAATGATTGCGAGAAAAGTATAAAGTATCTCGGTGAGTGCACCGTTCTTTTTCATCGTTGTGCACTTGCTTCCCTGGGAAAAAATATGTTGGAAAGTACGTAAGAAAGACGGAGCTCCATTATACTTGCTAAAACAATGGGAAAGGGAAGATTTTTTACATGTGCATTTTAGAATATTATTGTGAATTATAGTTTTTCTTTTTAAGGTATAATTTTACGAGATATTTTACTCGCCGCATACTGCCTTTTAACTTAATTATTTTCTTCATCTAATCTGAAAGAAAATGCTAATCTCTTGGCTTGATTTTGTGGTTTTTTACATAAAGGAAGGTACGTTCGTCGCGTATGAACCTCTTTTACTACTTCCGCTTCAGCGCTTCATCATTCTCGATTACTATAATAATTTCCCGGTAAGTATTATAAAATTACGCTTTAAAAAGTAAGAAACTACTTTTAAGTGGTAAATATATTTATCTATTCTTGATAAAGAAAATTAAAAAAACTGAGTGCTGTTAAACAATCACTTTCACTAGCATAAAATTTTTTTTTATAGACAATTCCTTATTTATGGCTATAATAAGACTCGCGCATAGTTTAATATCTTGCCCGATTCCCTGGATAGCTGCTGATCTTTATTTTAATTTCGAATTTTGATTTTTCTCTACAAGTGCAGAGCCTATTCAAGCAGCAATTCAGTAGCGTTATTACGATCAGTACTTTTCTCGCGAGAAAAGAATTAAGAACGGTGCAACGCAATGGGATAATGGGATTCCCATGAACGCCGATGATATCGCACCTTTTTACGCAATCCACTCGAATACTCGACTAATTGCAATTATCGCGCTGTCAGCTTTGAACGGTTTTAATTGTATAGGTCGAATGGCACCGTAGCACCGGAAGAATATGTCCATTTCAGTCCAGCCTAAATAATAGCTTATAGCGCTTCTCTTTGAATTAGATAAAATTAGTTATTGCAAGCATTCTTTCCTTTCTCCTTGGCTAATAAATGAATATCATTTTTGTTTTTACTCATAGTCAGTTTTTAGCTTAGCAGCCTTGTTTGAGGTGAAAAAAAGCCTACTTAAATTACGCTTACGAATATAATGAATATGAGTGCCTTTATTGCTCGTTAAAAAGGAGTAATAACTTTCCATTCATTAAAGCAAATATTTCAACAGATTAATAAGGTAAACATAATTTGGGAACACTTATGCGTACGAAGTTGTGTGCTTATTGTAGTAAATAATCGTAAGCATATGAATAAAAATAAAGACGTGTTAATTAAATGTTACACGCGTCGAGGTAAATTAGGTAAATTAGGATTGTGATTTAATACAGGACTGGCGCAGAGCTCAGAGAGAAAGGAAGGAAAAAAGTTTAATTTTTCCTTTTCGTTTTCGTTTTCGGTTAGTTCGCCTGGAGTGCTTTAAAATTCCACTTCTGTGCGCCTCTGGATGAAAGTGATGGTAAGATACTTGACCTCTTCGCCGGCCGGCAGAACGGCAGCCGGTCATTTCACACGAGCGAGACTATTTCAACATTTTTTTCGTTCGCCTTTTAGTCCTTTCGATCTAAATAATTGAAAGATGCACAATTAGTTTTTAGCTGTTGTAGGTGAATTTGAAGCATTTTATATTTTGATCGGTGAAGAAGCCAGTGAGCTGAGTAAGAGACGGCGGTGCCCGACGGAGGGCGGAAGAGCATGCAGTTTCGAAAGGAAGCTATTCAGCCGTGCGACAGAAAGAACGTTTGTTTCGGCAAACGCTCAACTTGTGCAACACTAAATTGATTCGCAGAGATAAAAAGGCAACGAAATGAAAAATAATCTCGCGCGTTGGCGAAAGGATTACTGTCGCATTACGTAGAAAAAAAGTGGAAAGCTTATAAGCCTTTGTAAAAGCTCAGAAAGTTAGGTCTGTTAAGTTGAATGAAATAATACGATAAAATTGCTATGTGAAAAAAAAGCATTTATCATTTGGATAAAGAGATGAGTGGTTAAAATGGAAAGGAATTGGAGAGTGCGAGTAAAGATGTAGGTGTGGGATCCGTACTCCGTATTCCGTAGTATGGTATACGTTCACTGCCGGCGCAGCTCCTTCTCCCACCTAGCGCCTCGAGCCTTCTTCCTAGGCCGGCCGACAAGTAAAACTCTCGGACGTTTTCCGATCTCCTGCAGTCTCGATCTCCTTCTCATCGGCAAAACTAGCTCCTGCCGCGCTAGAGCCTTAAAGCTTTTTAACCGTTTTAACCTTTCTAACCTTTCTAACCTTTCTAACCTTTTGAACCTTTTGAACCTCGGCTCTCTCACTATTTTGACCAGCTACTCAAGGGGAGCAGTTTTAAGGACTGTGTGACACCTCTCGGTAGGAGCTTCCATTGAAGGGAAAACATTGAACTTGAGTGAGATTCGCCACGATGTGGCGAAAAGCAACGCAGTGTTGCTTGCCGCTGCTGCTGCTATTGATACTGCAGCTCGGACACTGTGTTTTAGCAGCGGAACTAAGCGAAATCCCCATTTTGCAACAAGTAAGTACATTAGGACACATGCATCTTCCTTTTTATTTCTTTTATTTTTTGTAAATTCTGAATTCTCAGTGTTAAACGAGAGAAATAATGAAAAGAGCCATCGAGCTTTTGACTTGTTAAACCAACTACACGAATACGAGTGGGAAAATAAGATTCATACGATGCAAGCGGTTCGCTCGTTATAGTTGCTTCAAGGTTCTGCGAAAATATCGCAGTCTCGAGCGTTCCCAGGCTGTTGTAATGTTGTAATGCTTGTACTTAATGGGTGTCGATCGCGAGGAAAATGTTCCTTTCCCCTTTAGCTAACTTTACTAAGGATTAAAGTGCAAAAGCGGCAAAGAAAAGAGAAAAGAGAAAAGAGAAAAGAGAAAAGAGAAAAGAGAAAAGAGAAAAGCAAAAAGAAAAAAGAAAAAAGAAAAAAGAAAAATGCCGGCAACTGAAAGGAATAAACAGCGTTTCGTGTAAGAAGTAATATAGTTTCCGGAAATAGTTCCGAGGCCCCGATGAATTATTCCGATTGATTATTTATCAGTCAAAGTTCTCGATCGAGTGGATTCTCACGTTCTCATGAGAACGTTGAGCCGCAATACTCTTTTAATTATGCATGAAAGTATAGTGTGCATGTGTAATGTAAGAGAGTTGAGAGGTCGTTTGAAACGGGGCGGGTCGCAGGAGGCTCGAGAGTAGGCTCGAGAGTAGAGGCGAGTGAAGGTGAAGGATGCTTTACTTTCTCTGTAGTCGCGTTTGTAGCTCCTGTCGACTCGTAGGCTGTAATTGAGCGATAGGGATCGGAAATCTCTTAACCCGTCTCCTCCCACCTCCAAACAGTCTCTTCCCGAACGGAATCTCTCGGAGTTTGGCTTTTTTGGAAAAGAAAGTTCATTACAGTTGCACGCGTAGGGGCATCCTTCAATCTTTCCTTCGCTCAGCTTTTATTCAAAGACGCAGCTGAGAAATAAGGAGAGCACAATTTAGGCGAAAGTGAGATTTGCAGGAAAAAGAGCTGATGAAACTTGTTGCACATCTCCGCATTTGCAATATAATTTCCTTTCCTATTGTGGACTTGCGATATTACTAAGTAAGAGCTTTGCGCTCGTAAAATGGCACACATTGTCACTGCTCCGTGGTAGCAGCAGGCGAAATTCCGAGAGCTGTTGCTCTTAACTTTTCCGAATATCAATTTCCGGTTAAATTTTTTTTTCCCGAATTTCCAATAAATTTTTCCTTAACGAGGCTCATTTCGTAATGTCAAGGCTAAAAAATAAGGGAAAAAGCGTGACAGTAGCGTAACGCCACAAAGGCCTTGCTCTTGCAACACAGTCGATACGGCGGTCCAGGCGAGCTGCAGGTGATCCTTGGAGCGTATCGCCAAGGAAAAAGATGAAAAGATGACTGTTTAATGAAATCCATTTTTTGTCGAGAAAGGCGCGACCATAGGACTCGAGTCCAAGCCTAACTTTCTCGTGTAAAAATCGTGTAAAAATCGTGTAAAAAGCAGCGGAAAGCTAATTTATACGAGTACGTCATTAGGCAGCCGAAAAAAATGTTAAACTTTAAATCCTTTTAAAAATAGCGCGCATTAGTGATAAGTCATTTTAGCTTTCGTAATAAGAAATATTTATTACGTTGCATCCTGCTCACTTTCTCCTTTCCGCCGATTTAGCTAGCCGACTATTCGACTGTTCAACAGCCGAGATTCTCGAAATCTTGTCTTCCTGGAAAGGCAAAATTTTGAATAAAAAGAGAGAAATTAAAAAAAAGAAATCATCCGATATGAAAGTTTATAGACTGTATAGTTCTCTTCGGTAATAACTTTGCCGCTTTATTTAATAATTCATCCTAGATTCTGCGGAGTAAATATTTAAAAGTCTAATCAGAGACAAGAGCTTCGTGCGCAATAGCAAACGGCGCGTCAATTTTTAACTTGGCTATATAAGAAGTAGCTATCTCTGCAGAAGCTGCTGTTGAGAGCTTCTTATAAAAGTGCCGCGCTGCTGAGTAATAAATACGGACAATTAATTAATGAAGTAAGAGCCTTTTTTGCCAGAAGACAGTTTTTTTCGAGACAGCAATGCGGCGCGTTTCCTGTTGGAGAAAAAACCTCACTAATTATAGTCGCGCGCACGTGCGTGTGCGCTTCCCTTTCACCTGAAGGCTGAAATATAAATACACAAATAGCGCGAGTCGCGAGACGCGATTGACGTTAAAGGAATCGCTCGGCGAGGAAAGTAAGAGGCTATTGGCCTCTTGGAAGCGCAACGATTGCATCGTACGTAATTCCGGAACATTTAGAAAAAATCGCCTTGGAAAATCGTAATGCTATATTCTGTGCATCTAATTTCCACTTGAACTTTCAACTAGCTTTTCATTTTCCCAATTTTCCTATTGAATAATAAGCTAATCAGATTTCCATAAATCGATTAGCACGAATTGAGAAAAGCTATTAATCGAGCACTTTCTCGATGACATTGGAAAAGAGATTAGAAGAGGGAATTTATTAAAAAACTAACTAATTCTAACTTTCTAATTCTTCAGCATAATGAAATTTTTCTTAGAGACCGCTCGGGACTACGATCGTAACAAGTGTGCAAAGAAAAAGGATGCAAAAAAGAAAAATCCTTTGAAAAGATATTCTTACGCAATTAAGATCAATTAGCCGAATCTTTTCCTCGTCACTCAAGACGGTAAAAGCGTTGATGGCTCGAGTGTTGAGTCACCTTTCGAGCAGTGAGCGAAACCGAGAGCAACTGAGAAAGAATTAAAGATGCTGTACCGTTAAATTTTTAAGGATAAAAATGAAGCTACGCTAAGTGGCCAAGACGAGCGAAGAGTACAGCAGCTAAAATGATAAAAGGGTTGCGCCGTTTCGACACGCCAGGCGAATTGGCGCGTTCCCTGCCATTGTTGTGACTGCTGCCGCGCCGAGCGCGCGGCTGCCGTTTCTCTGCAGAGAGGCTCAACGCTTAACTTTCTATCGCTCAGCCGCTCTCGCGCTCCTCGGGCCTCCGCGCGCCTCCTCGCCTGCACGCAATTTCGTCATCGAAAAGTCCTCCTTCTCCCGCGCACGGCTCCCGCCAAGCGGAAGCAACGCTGCTGAATTGCGTATATCGGATTAACTAGGGCTAACTAATTTTCCACATTCACCTTCCAGTTCCAGACTCGCTCACCATTGGACCCGCGGCCCAGACTATCCGCCTCACAGCAGACGCAAATTCTCAGCGACGTGCAGCAGCATCAGCAGTACAGCTTCCCTCCTGCGGATGCTCCCTTCCCCACGCAGCCTCCCAATTCGCCGAGTTTCTCCTTTCCAGTCGAGAGCAGCACGGCTTTCTCCTCCCTCGCCCGCTACAAGGTGGACCGCAGAAAGCAGAACCAGCAGAACCAGCAGCTGCAGAGCCTGCAGCACAGAATCCAGCAGCAAGTAGGCGAAGCCGGCCTCCCGGGCCAGCTGAACAACTTCCGGCCGGCGATCAACAACTACCAGCCTGCGCTGGCCGATCTCTCGCAGTCGCTCTTGAGCGAGCCGCAGCTTCAGGACTACTACGAGAAGCAGCGGCAGTTGGAGCTGCTCCAGCGGCAGCGCGAGCAACTGCTGCTGGAGCAGCGGGAGCTGCGCCGGCAGCAGGACCTCCTGCGGACCCAGCAGCAGCAGCTTCGCTCGACGCTGCTGCCTAGCACGACGAGCGCCCCGGCCACCCCGAGGCCGGCGTCCAGCTCGACCGTAGCTTCTGTGCTCGTCGCCGCGCCGACTACCAGGAAGATCACACCTTCGGAGAACGACATCTTCCTGAGAGCCATCGCCTCTCACGAGAAAAAGTTCACAAGCACGCCGAGGCCGACGACAAGTGGCGCGCAGAAGCCTCGACAGGAGCGAGTGCAGGAGCCTCCGAGCGAGCAGCCGATTCCCAAAGACCTCCTCGCGCTCATCCAGGCCCAGCAGGGCAAGTCCAGGCCCCAGGTCAAGCTCATCTACCAGACGGACAAGCCGGACAAAGCCGCGAGCACCAAGAGCAAGTCGGCCTCCGACAAGGAGCTGCTGCTCAAGCAGCTCAAGATTGCTCTTGCCCAGTCTGGTCTCGAGGACAAGGAGCGCAACGTCACGACCCGCGACATCGTCCTGCCCAACGGGAAGAAGCTGCAAGTGATCCACGCGCCCAACGGCCTGCCGTCCAATAGCCCCTCGCACGGCCCGGCGCAGCCAACGACTACGATCAAGCCACCCAAAGCCATCTTCGACGAGCTGACCAAGGCCGTCTTGCCTCCGGGCGCTGACTTTGAAGTTCTTCGTCACAACAACGAGGGAAAGCTCGAGGAGCTGGGAAAGAACCTCCTGCAGAGTCCAGCAGCGAAGAAGGTCACCTTCGTCGTGCTCGAGGAGCAGCCCGATGGAAGCTACAAGGTAATACCTACAAACTGGATGCAACAAATTTCTTCCTCGTCTTTTATTTTCTCTTGAATGTCTTCTTTCGCTGCGCACAGGTTCAGGGGGTGAAAGGGAACGCGGACAAGGACTCGGGTACCGACGTCGACTCGATCGTCGAGCGCATAAAGAAGGGCGAGATCAAGTTGCCGCCGAGCAGCACTAAGCAGCCGGCGAGTGCATCGGCCTCGACGACGGCGAGGACGACTGTGGCGCCGCCCCGAACGCATCGAACGCAGCCAGTGGAGATCAGCCCGAAGAGCCTGCCAACGACCTTCAGGCCGACGCTCCCGCCGACGCTCCCGCCGACGCTCCCGACGACGCTCCCGCCGACGCGCAGCCCTCAGGTGTCGGTCTCGCCAAACTCCCTCTCCCTGAGCGACAAGTACGTCACCTCGGCCTCCTCCATCTCCGGACACGTGCTCAACTCTCTCAGCACTACGGCAAAACCTCACGTCAGCCACGTGCCGCTCAAGTACCCTTCGAGCGGCGCGGCGAGCAGCTCGTCGGGCAGCACCAAGGAGCTTGTCCCTTCGACCACTCCGACGAGTTTCGTGCACTCGAGCACGTACGTCTCATCGGCCAGCCCGCCGCCGCCCAGGGCTACCAGCTACGCAGCACCCAAAGACAGCCTGTCGAATTTCCTGAGGCGAGAAGGTCTCTTCGCCATGGCCAAGTACCTCAGGCAGTCGGGTCTCGACAGTGTCCTCAATGAGACTGGTGAGTATTCGACCGAATGACTCGGCTTAATTTAATAAGCATTTTTAGCGACTCCATCGACATCCGACAAATTTTAGGGCCTTACACAATCTTTGTGCCGACGGACAAAGCTTTCCGAACCTTACTGGTACAGCTCGGTGGGCCCGAAAAAGCCGAGCAGAAATTCCGCGAGAATCCGAGACTTTTGAGCGGGGTGAGTCCTCATAGGTTTTCATTTTTCGAAGCAACTTTTTTACTCTCTTATTCGGACTCTCTTATTTTCGCCAGCTCTTGCTGCATCACGTCGTCCCAGGAGCTTTCAAGATCGAGAGCTTGCAGGACGAAATGACAGGCGTCAGCCTCGCGGGAACCCAGCTGCGCGTCAACGTTTACTCGATGCACGATCACGAGTGGAACGACGTAAAGGTAAAGCCTCATTGGAAGTGCAGTCCAATAGTAGATGTAATAATGTGGCGTTTCTTTTTTCTTTTACCTGGCAGGTAACGACAGTAAACGGTGCCCGAGTTGCACCTAATAAGCGCGACGTCGAAATACCCCAAGGTCTGGCGCACGCCATAGATCGCGTCATGTTCCCACTTCCGGTTGGCGACTTGGTCCAAACTCTGCAGGCCGATCGCGAGCGGCGATTCTCCACTTTTATGAAGCTGCTCCACGCTTCCGGTCTCGAAGACATGCTCTCCGGTAATTAATAACTTGAACCGTATCAATCTGCGAAACACGTGCAGGAAATATTAATTATTACCGTGTACTTTTACTTTTAAGGCAGCAAAACCTTTACGATATTTGCTCCGACGGACGCGGCGTTCGTCGAAGCAGCGACGAAGAACGGGGGAACGCCGATCTGGCAAGAGGCTGACGGAGCAGAGGCTGCGAAGGAAATAGTCTTGCGACACGTTATTCCCACGAGCCTTTACACCGCCGGTATGAGGTACTACCACCAAAAGGAATCGCTCAGGCAGCAGGCGCCTATCCAGCTGCAGAAGACGGGAGGTAAAAAAGGACTAAACGAGATGCACTAGTCGCTATAACCGCGCATAATCGTTAGATCGAACTATGTGGCTTGGTGAATGCACGCTTGAGCGGAAGCTGCAGCGAGCGCGTCCGTTGCCCCGACGCCAGGCCAACCAAGCGGTCACTTATATTTATTAGCCGCGAGCGGCGAGCCGCTTTTCCTACGTATAGGTACCTACTGCGCCGAGCGCCCCGTTGCGCCTTGCGAAAGTCACGTCGGTCGCGCGCAAACTCTGCACACGTACGCTTAGAGAAAGTGATCCTCGCGTTTCGCCTTTCGCAACTCATCCTCTCGCGAGCTCGCATCGATCTTATTTCTTACCTGCTTATGCCCGAGTTAACTCGGTTAACTCGCCTATGCTCTTACGGACAGAACGAATTACATTACAAATTTCCAATAGAACAATCAGACAAAATACCGCTGCGGCCGCATTCTTTGCAGTTGCATTGCCACTTGCCTCCAATTTTAACATTAACCTCAGCTTATCATTATTTCCAAATAATAAGCACTACCTTATTATCATTTTTTCCTTCGCCCCGTAAAACTACTCCCGTAATTACTTACTTACTTTGATGAATCGTAACTATTTTTTCTTTTTTTTAAATTATCCACTGCTGTTTTATGACCTATGCTAAAGGTAAAATGTGCAAAAAGAATAATCCAAGTGCCGGCAGACTGGACTTACGGATCAAAGTTGCACGCTGGTTGTGGCTGTTGTTTAACATTCAGCGCATTCGGCGGCGCTTTCGGCGCATTCATTCTACACGAGAGCTCTACTTCACAAATACGACCAAAAATACTATGGACCAAAATTCACGACAAACACATTTTATACTGCTCTTTCCCAATATTTACTATCTGACTCATTCATTTTGCTTTATACGCCGTTTATTCGATCTGCACGCAGCTAGTTCAAATAAAAAAATCATAATTGTTCTTCAATAATTTACTAAATATTTTTATTTTCCTCTCAACAGGTCGCATCCGAGTGAATGAAGGACACATCATCACGTACAATGTGCCAGCGACTAACGGAGTTTTGCACGCTATTGATACAGTTATGTGATGCACATCATCTCATGACTTCGCTCACATTTCTTTCACAAAGTTTTGAGTCTATTGAAAGATTACATTTTTTAGCGAAAAAAAGCAAACACAATCTCAAAGATTTGCGAGATTTTACTTAACTGTACCTGAATAAAAAAATGAGATAAATGACACGAGACGAAGACCAAGATACTGAATATTGGTACACTAAGACATCGATTTGGACTTAATGAAATGCCATAAAGTTACGACTTGTAGAGAAAAACCTCTACCTAATTTCTCGATTTAACTTAGGATTAAACTTCGAACATCATTTCTTTTACTAATTTATAATACACAAAACATACACGTGCGAGCATTTTTCACACAAATACACAAACACCTAGTTTTATATGAAATTATGTATTTTATTTTATAAATAAATGTACAGAATTTTTTATCAACTTTCTTCGTTTATTTATCATCGTTATTTAATTTACTTAAAGCAAATTATTTTTAAAAAGGTATTTTTTTCTCCTATCGAAACATTCTGGTTATTAAATAATTACAGGAAACTGCAGGAAGAGCGGTCATTAATATGACATTTTAATAATTTGTTTTGTATTTTTTAATCTCGACCATTATGTGATGGATATTTGTTAATTGAGGACGAGCGTTGGCAGGAAGAATTTTATGAAATCTGTGATAATACTGAACAAGTTGAGTCATTGCTCGCTGAACTAAAGAAGTACCAAGAAGTAAACTAGGGAACGATCTGACGACTTCGCGATTTATTTCTTCTAATGCTCTTTTCCAATTATTTGTAAATGATTGCACTAAAGTTAATGCTTTTCCCTCTTGTCTTTTCAAATCATCTACTTGTCCTTTTTCTATTAATACTTCACATTCTTTTACCAATTGAATTATACCACCAAAATGAGGACTTAATATTTCTTCAACATACTCTGCAGACCTTGCATTTAATTGCTCTCGAAAACTCTCTGCTTCTTTTGAATTGTCTCTCGTTCTTTCCTGAAATAAATAAAAATTGTATGAATTCGCTTTATCTTTATAGAAGAAAAATTGTTTTTACCATAAGTACTCCAAGAACAAGGTCGTAATTGTTTATGAGAAAAACCAGCTGTTGTGTCCTTTGTGGGAAAACTGCTGCCATTCTTAGCAGAAAGCACTGTACAGCTTCTCTCAATTCAGCTAAAAGTTGATTAGCACCTTCACAAGGGAAACCTTCTCCAACACCTATCATCGCGGCACTAAATTCTGCGTATCTTCTTGTAATCTGTTAATTGTAAAGCAATAATCTCTTTTACCAAATTTCCAGACTGTTTAAGATAACATGTTACACCAATTTAATTATAAAAAATTTATACATACATAATGTGGACCAGTCTCTCTTGTAAATTTCATTGGATCACAGTCTTTGATGCTTTGAATATTGAGTCGAAAAACATATTCAAATCTAAAAGAAATGTGGGTCTTTGTTAAAACAACAATAATAATAATTGTAAAATTATATTTTTTATTTTATCTTAAAAACTAACCTTGGCCAAATTGTACTATTCATGTTGTCCCAATATTTATCTAAGGCTGGCACAACTCTTTTATGACACATTAATTGATATCTCATAACAAGATTTAAACACAAAAATAATGCAATAGCATCGTATGAATCATCAACAAATGATTGTAAATTTTTTAATAATAAATTTAAGGTTTTCCCCATAACCTGTAAAATAAAGAAATTTAATAATAAATTTGTTAAACATTTTGATCATAAACTTACTTGATTAAAAATTTCTAAAGCCTGAGCACCTCTGACTTTAAAAAATTCTGTTAAGAACAAATATTCACGGCAACCATTATCAACTAAAGCATATTGCTCACTTCTAAATAGAGCTTCGTAATGATACTAAAAAATTTTTCAATTAATTAAAATTGTATTAAAAATAATAGAAATATATCCGTAATTCAAATGAAATAATTATTTACTTTTGTTTTTGAGGCAGTATGTGGAACAATTATAGGTGCTTCTAACTGTGAGGATAGTACTTCACCTCTTGCACCAATTGAAAAAACAGTACCTCTATGTT
Source organism: Eurytoma californica (assembly GCA_035586675.1). Classification (NCBI taxonomy): domain Eukaryota; kingdom Metazoa; phylum Arthropoda; class Insecta; order Hymenoptera; family Eurytomidae; genus Eurytoma; species Eurytoma californica. Next base: position 23,778 of record JAXIUT010061709.1, on the reverse strand, counting down.
TTAGATGTGATTTATGGAAAAGTCCTCTACTTGCTGTATCTTCAACTCCCATTAGGTCATCTTTAGAAGGGCTTTCTTCAAACTGTTTTTGAATTACATTAACTTATTTGAACAATCAAGTCAAGCAATAAATATGGAACTTCTTTATAATTAAATAAATACCTGTAATTTTTTTAGTCTAGTACAGTATGATTTAAAGTATGAATAGTAAATTTTACTCATTGTATCAATATATTCTCCACAAATCTCTTCAGCTATATTTCTTTCATTACCAAGAATAAATTCAAAGAATAATTTATATTTTAACATATTATTTTGAGGCACTTGAAAATTTGTCATAGGTTTTCTAAATTTATATATCTGTTCTAACAGATAAGACCTAATTTTTGTCATTGCCTTAATTTTTAATTTTTCCAGAATTTCTTTCACATCATTACAAGACTTTGCTTCTTTGAAACTCTGTTCTTTTACAAAATTTATTTTATGATTTAAGATTTCTAGATTTAATACAAATTCTTTTTCAGTTACAGGGCTTTCCATAATTCCTCTAAAATAAAATTTAAATCAAATGTTTTTAAGGTAATGTAATATACGGTGTGTCTATTCGCACATAAATCCACGTATTTTATGTGGATTTACGTGGATATAAGACATAAAATCTAGAAAAATCAACATAAACCAACGTATATAATAAAAATGCATAAATGCAAATACGGGGGTTACTTGGATTATTGGGTTATTGATCAAATCCACGTAAAATTCGTGGATTTATGTGCGAATAGACCCACCATATAATATATTATAAACAACTCAAATGCTATTTACGCTATAAGAGATTCTGAAACTGTCATATCTTCAATAAATTGGCTAAGAGGACCTCGAATAACTTGGCGATTAGTTAATTGTTGACTCATAGAAATAGATTTTTTTTGAAGAGAAAGGATTTCTTCACTTATACTTCCTAAATCTGACTGAAATCCCAATAGCATAGATTCCATTTGCTGAAATAGAAAAATATATGAATCAATGTTATGTTTTGTTATTTTAAATGTTATTTTAAAATAAATGAAGAACTAACCTCTAAAATATTGTCGCATGCTGCTATTTGACTGTGTAAACTAGCAATATTTTCGCTTTCTTTTATATAATCTTGAATACATTTATTTTCAACTTCCTGAAGTTCTTTTTCTATTTGAGTGGAATATTGTCGAAGATCAGTTCCAGTCTTCAAGACTTCTTGTACAAGATCATCCTCGAGATCTTGAGGTAAATGAGCTTCATCATTAAGAATATCGCTATCAGTCGACATTCTTCAAAGTTGATATTTTTAAAAATTTTCCTTACTTTTGGTTAGTTTTTGCACATTTTATTCAAGTTAAACTATGAAACAGCTTTTAATATGGTTGCGAGCGAATTCATACCTTTTCTTGATTGCTTTAATATTGTTATTTACATGAATATTATGAATTATGATAGTACGATAAACTCATAAACTGATGGTCTAAGTACTGTACGCGTATGACCTCACGGAATCAGCTGGTTTTATATTACAGTAGTGCTATTGTTATAGTCTGAATTACAAGTGTTTATACTCTCGTAGTCTCATATGGTAACTACGGTAAGTTTGCGTAATGCATGCAGGAGCCTTTCTACAATATGTTCCGTCCCATGCGCTGCGCCGAGTGCGCACCACCTGATATGTGCCAGTGCGCCACCCCGACTTTACCGATCGTGCCGTTCAGACACCTTAAAGACATCCTTAAGACAAGTTCCAGACATCTTAAAGCACGATCGGTAAGGTCGGGTGGCGCACTGGCACATACCAGCTATTCTTCAAAGATCGGATACCTGAGTTTGGAGACTATAAGTACAGACAGGGGGCGGTCGATGGTCTAGTGGTCTAAGCGCTTAGGTCACGAGAGCAACGGTTCAGGTTCGAGTCCGGTCAAATCGGGTTTTTTCGATCCTGAATCTGCGCCTAACCTCCCGAATTAATTAATGTTTTTAATCATTTAGGACCGTGAAAATAAACAAGTCCTATTTAGGTAAAAATAAAAAATGACAGTGTTAATTAAAATATCGATAAAAACTGCCGTGATAGCAACAAAAATATAATAAGCGAGCAATCATTTAAATTAACCGTGTAAAAGCGACAAATAAAAATTGTATTTGCGAGCGTATGTATGCGTGCGAGCGACAAACATAATATAATATCTGTGTAAGCGAAAAATAACGTCTTAAAAAGAATAAATATTAATTAAAATCCCAATATTTTTTAACTACAGACAGAAGACTGACTGGTTAGTGGTTACTATAGAGTGGATACTATCCGAGGACGGCGCCACGTCTAACCACGACGGCGGAGAGCCGAGACTGCCGAGAGCCAGACAATGAGACAATTCGCCAATTCAGTGACGCATGCGCGGATGCACCTAGCCCGCTTCCGCCAGGCGCCAAGGCGCCAATCAATAGATCGTGATGTGTGAGCGAGTGAGAACGAGCGAGATTAGTAGCGGACGAACTCGCAATCAGTATACTTATGCGTAAGATATACAATATACCTACATATACCTACTGATTCCGCTTTTGCTTCAGCGCGGCTCCATTCAGTCGGGACTTGGTGCTCTCGCAGATCGCAGACTCGCGGCCTGCGGCCCTACGGGAAATCGCAATTTTTTCTTCCTCTGTCACCTACTACTCCCTTCCTCTCGTTTTTTTAATCTCTTCCCGTTGCAAAACCGATTTTCGCCCGTGAGTACTACCTGTGAACCAAGGATCTTTATTCATCTACAGCCGTCGTTATGGAGTCGAGCGGCTCTAAAAACAAGAACACTATGAATGAGAAGAGTTACATTCTCGACTCGAGGAAACATTTTGAGGAGGTCAGTCTTTTCCCCGCATTTAAGCTACAAAACAGCTCAACTGTACAAAAGCTGCAGCTGCCTTATAAATGCTCTCTCTTATTAATTTGTACGAAGCTCTATCTTTCGCAAGCTCGTGCAAGATACGACTTATATACTTAAGTATATAATTTCGAATTATCGGAGAACGGCTAGCCAATTGTGCATCAATAATTAGTATAGATAAAAGATAACCCAACCCTCGATGATAAGTTAACTATATATAAATGCGTATGTATAATTCGCACTCCTCTCTTTTTCCCTTTTTACAATTGTCACAATTCGACTTTTAAAATATATATTCAAACATTGTATTAATTATATTCTCCTCTTCCAAGTCTCGTGGATTTTTTCGCAGCTCCTTTGCGGACAGCGGAGGATTAAATTCCGGTTGTCTGTGGAATGGTAATTCAAGCTCTCTAGTTCTCTAGCAGTTATATAGTCAACAAGCATCCAATAATGCGGCTATTTGTGTCATAAACCACTAATAAAATATATTTTAATATATAATGTTATTAAAGAATTATACAGCTTGGAATTTAATTAATAATACGGTATGATCTTTGATGGATTCTTAATTGAGTGAATAGAAAATTATTAAAAATAAAAATAAAGAAGACGATTTGAAAAAAGGAAAAAGTGGGTAGAAAAAGGAGACCTTTTTGTCATCCGTACGTTGGTATATACTATATAGCAAACGGTACTATCCAGAGGTAAATGCTCTCCCACGCGGTTTGCGCTGCAGTCTCGATCACAAAATTCACCTTTCTACGGAAAGTATAGCGCCGCATAAAGGTATAAGAAGCAGTAATCTTTCAACTCTGATAGTAACCCTAACAGCACAAGGTTGTTGTTAAAGTTGTAACGATGATTTTTCAACATTACAAAAACGTTGAATTTGACCGCGGACATTTTCAACGTTTTTTTAATGTTAAAAAAACGTCATTACAACTTTAACAACAACCTTGTGCTGTTAGGGAAGCACATGCGCACTGTCTTTTTCCTCCTTGTTCTGGCTAACGAAAAATCTAAAATAGATTAAATTTTAACTATATAACTACAAGTGTCAGATTCGAGGAGACGAATATACTTATAGTTTTAGCCTAGATTCTCCGAATAATTATACATATACATAAGGCCTACTTGAGGCCTGCGACTACCTACAATGCAACAGGTGGAAATTTTTGTAGCCTCATAGGTACAGCGTATCGTGATTCGATAGTTGTCTTCTTACAATAATTTTAATTATTTTTTTACTATGTTATTTCTTTTTCTTGGATGGCATAATTTACATAGTCAATTTCACAGGGTGCGGGCAGTTTTGGTTCAGAGGATTCCTTTGACGACATGAGACGCCTCGTACGGGTAAGCAAATCCAATCGACTATTTTTTATCATCTTAATAGGTATGGATAAATGGGATATGCGAAATCTTTTTTCTCAAAAGAATAAACATCGCGCATTTTTTAGTAAAAATCTCTAAATATAAAACAATATAAATGCAATAAGGCAAATTATAACAGCGATGCATTTTAACGCTTCATTCAGGCTTTAGACAATTTATATTTTCGTATTGATTTTCGTTCTGATTTTTGCCTAAATTGTTGTTTTGGCTATTATATAAAAGCAATTTTTTTACTGTTCCTCCCCTTGCCATTTGCGTTACCCAAATAACAATCAAACGATTGATCCCTTTAAATATGCATTTACTCTTGCAGGAAGAAGAAGATAGCTCGGGGAAATTTACCAGTCTTCCAATGGCCAGCTTTAACTTTATCAATTCGATAATAGGAAGTGGAGTTATTGGTAAGCAGGTGTATTCTTAAAGGATAAGAATGTATATTTTGTAAATAAATGTACATAAGTAAGTGCTTTGCTAAAAGTATTAGCCTAATACCTTCTCTGCAGGAATTCCTTATGCTCTCCATCAAGCAGGATTTGGCCTTGGAATGGCATTACTGGTTCTTGTGGCAGTTTTGACAGACTACTCTCTTATTCTAATGGTCAGAAGTGGGCATCTTTGCGGGGAAATGAGCTACCAGGGTCTGATGCGAGCGAGTTTCGGTCGTGCTGGTTTCTACATTCTGACCGCTCTTCAGTTCATTTATCCGTTTATAGGTATGAAATGACTACTGTAAACCGATAAACCATCAGAGACAAGGTTCAAGTATTGTTAATGAAATGTCGATGGTGTTCTAGCAATGGTTTCGTACAACGTTGTCGTAGGTGACACAGTGACAAAAGTTCTTATCCGTGTAACAGGATTAGATCCAGAGAATTTCTTTGTCAGACGAGAGTTTGTCATATTTTTGGCTACCCTTCTGATCGTCATTCCTCTTTGTCTCTATAGGAACGTCGCTCGACTTGCCAAAATCTCATTTCTTTCACTAGTATGCGTCGGCTTTATCCTTTTGGCTATTTTCATGAGAATCGGATCAATGTCATCGATTGTGTAAGTAAACTACCAAAGTACCAATTAAAACTAACTGAAGTAGTAGTAAGCTTAATTGACACTATAAGGGAGAAAGGAGCTCTTACGTCTTAAAAGTAATCGCTACTTATAATTAGACCGAGCCATGAAGAGAGTTGGAAATTCGGAAATCTGGCTGGAATCGTTCCAGCTGTGGGTATCATGGCTTTTGCATTTATGTGCCACCATAATACCTTCTTGATCTACGGCTCCATTGAACGTGCAACCCAGGAGAAGTGGGACGTTGTCACTCATTGGTCTCTCTTCACCTCATTCCTCATAGCGGCGGCATTCGGCATAGCTGGTTATGCAACGTTCACTGGCTACGTCCAGGGCGACCTAATGGAAAACTATTGCTGGAATGATGACCTCATGAACTTTTCTCGTATCATGTTCAGCGGCACAATCCTCTTGACTTTTCCCATCGAGTGCTTCGTTACTCGAGAGGTATAATATCGCAACGACAATGTTCTTCACTAGATGAGAATTGATGAGAAAGCCTTCTACAATGAACATGCAATGTCTTTATGTTTTAGGTCATAATGACGGCAATTCGAGGAACGGAAGAAGTAGAGAACCACGACGCGTACATAGCTGGCTCCGACAGAAAGTACCTTATTATAACCATGGTGATAATCACTTTCGCCTATCTCATTTCGATGTTGACCGAGTGCCTCGGTATAGTCCTCGAGTTGAATGGGGTTCTAGCGGCCGTTCCATTGGCCTACGTTCTGCCGGCGCTCTGCTACCTCAAGCTCGAGGAAGGATCACTGCTCTCTTCAAAAAAGTTACCGGCTCTCGGCCTCCTCATTGCCGGCCTCTTTGCCGCTGCCTCGGGTCTACTTCTCCTCATCTTCAGCAGCTCAGCCTCAGACAGCTGCGTCCATGGCGGAATCATGGCCTATTGCCAGAAGAATTTAACCGATACCACTGGCACCACGCTTGCCACGACGGCGAGTATGAATTTCTTCTCGAACCCTACAGCATCCCCGATAACTTTGGTGACCTCGACCGCGACCTCGACCGCGACCTCGACGACCTCGGCGACCTCTACGACCGCCACCGTAGCGTCGACCATCGAGCATTTCCAGGCGTCGTCAAAGAGCTTGGCTTCGCTCCTCACTACTCCACCTTCAAGATAAAGGCCGGTTCCGATACATTTCTCATGTTATTTGCTTTATTTTAGAGCTATTAACTACCGCAACTTATTTCATTATTTATTTACTCTCTATCTCCTTGAGTTATAGAGAAGCAAAGCTGCACTTTGAGCATTCAATCACGATAGTCTTCGAGGATTTTTAATTAATTATTTCTTCAGTTACCTTATGCCAGTTACCTGCTGTCTCTTATCCACGTGATCGCGCCATTTTAAGACTGTAATGAAAGTATCACATTATTTCGATATTCACCACGTTGCTTTTTTATTATTCGCAGTTTTTAATAACAAAAGCTGAGCTCAAATGATTTTTATAAATTGGGCTTAATTTACAATCGCTTTGCATTTCGTTAAATTTCTTTGCTTCTCTGTCGAGTACTTTTGGCTAAAGTAAAAAACAATACAATTGTACAATGTAAGATCTTACAAAAAGAGATTTGGAAATTTATTTAGTAATAAGCATATTTGTGAGAGACAATATTTTTCGTGTCAAAATAGCATTAGGGGCTAATTTTTCGACTATTTTTTTTCAGCATTCCCTTAAATGATGCACTTGATGTGTTCAAGTGTAAGAATGCGCAAATTTTGTAAGCAATTATCGCAAATGAAGCATGTGCATGTGCATACACATGTTCATTGCGTATAACAAGAGTTTATGTAACTTACAACCAGTTTTTGCTGATGTTGGATTTTATTGGAAAATATTTAGTAGTATGACAGTTCCTTCGTCAACTGGATTTATACTGACCAAAATACCTATTTTTTCTCTCTAATTCAACAATCCAGTAATAATACCGTGAACGTTCAATCTATTGAACAGAATATTATCAAAATAATTGATTATAGTATAATCAAAGGAGACCATAAAAAGAAAGTATTTAGAAAGAAATATTTATAGCTTTGAAATAAATTTGAATGAATTAACAAAATTTCGTCATTCTAAATGTTGATCGATATTTATACAAATAAGATAATATATTGAACGTTAATCTACTTCGGTATATGTACCTATAAAAAAGACTATTTATCGAATTTATTATGTCACAAAATAATATTCTTTTCGTTTGATTTTTTCCCTCTTGCAATATAATTTAGAGTATTATGTTATACTAAATGAATATTATTAAAATGTTTAAATAATTAAATAATTATATAAGAATAGCTTATGAAAAGATGAAAAGCGCGGCATTAACGTTCCTCAATGTAAGCAAAATATTAAAGAATATGTAGGTATACAAATAATAGGGTCTACTGATAATAATTGAAGATTAAATTTTTGGAAAACGTAATATCAACAAAAATACGTTAATTATTTTTAATTCAAATCATAGTCTTGTAATGGTTGCTTACATTTAAAATGGCTTCTCAGCTATTTTATGCATTAATTTTTATTCTATATCAACTACTTTTAGTCTTCATTAGTTTTTATATGCAAAATATCCTTGTCTGTGATTTGATTTTTTTAATGTATATTTATTTTTTACATGATACATAATGCGAATTATAAACAATTAATAATTATATTATATGTAAATAATATATACTCTGCAGAAAAGCCTAATTTACATAGACACACACATACACACACACACACACACACACACACAATCGCGCGCGCGTACATGCGCACGCACGCGCATACACAACATAGACAACTGTATTACACTTAAGTGACATAAGTAAATATTTATAATTTATATTTGAAATTTGAGAAACATTGAAAAGCTGCGAAAGTTTAAGTATGTCGTTGCAATATTTATTTAATACAATTGTATAATTGCATAATTATGCAAGCTTAATTTTACACAAAATAGCCAATAAAAACATAAAATTGTATAAAAGGTTGTCAGAGAATCAATCTAATAAAAGAGTAAGGATATATGAGCCTATGTAATAATGGAATTTATAAATGGTATGTCCATTCTGACTCTGTGATAGATACTCTGGATTTAAAATGAGTTATGAAATACATGACTATAATGATATATCGTCGTGTGTACGTTGATGTTTCACTTATAAAACGATGTTTAATCTGTAAATAAACTGAATTTACAGTGTGTAAATTGTTGACATTTGTTTTTCCTCTCATCCTACTGCAATGCGGAAAAACGATGTGAAATTATAATAAGAATTGAAGTTTGAAATAAGAGAATAAATGATAAATTCATAATGAAATGATTTTAGTTTCCGTATTAGTGCCTAGTAGGACAGTAGGACTTTTTTCTGAATTTATTTATAGCAATAACTATGCTATGTTGGAGCTCGATCGTGCAGACCTGCTGTGGGTACCGACGACTGACTCGGTCAGCGACAGACGGACTCGTGGACCCTTGCAGGCGCATCGAATCGAGAGCTCCTTGTTACCACCTGCAGTTCAGGGAACGATCTTATCGACTCCAGCGAGTTTTTCAGCTGTTAAATGAAAAATTGCCGAAGGACGGGGAATCGAGGGGACCGCTTGGGCAACATTGGCTTGGCAGGCAAGCGTTTTACTACTCACTATAGGGTACACCGATACTGTTTGTTTTTGTTCGATTCTTTATTTATCTTTGTCACGTATCTAGTTAACCGTTTAGCCGCAATTTTGGTCTGACGCCCCGATCGCTCGGGATTTTTTTATCTAATAACTGGCGAGCTGGCGAACAGACAGCGGTGAGCGGCGCACCTGGCACTCACCGAATCTCTACTTCTGCAGCTTCTGGATAAAGTAGCAGCTATTATAGCTATAGAGAAGTCATTGCGCGAACAGCTCATTGGCTTGACCCAGCCACCGTGATCCGGACTCAACCTCAGGCAGAGCCCGACCTGCCCGACTGCCCGAGACCCGAGAGGCTGACAGCAGTCAGCAGCTGCAGTAATAAGTTGTACGGTTATCCGGTTGTAATGTGACAAGAAATTTCTCTCAGCAGGACTTGAATATGCGGCTATTGACGGCTGTACTCCAACAGAAAACTATTTGTGTCTCTGTCAGTATGTGCTCGTCTGCTTGCTTGCTGTTCACTGCTCAGCCAAGTCAGCTGCTCCGAAACGACCGAAACGTGAAACTCTCTGCAGTAGGCTATTTCTCAACAGTTCTACGGCAAACATGACGGACGATGCTCAAGTACCTGGCTTCTTGGCGAAATCTGCCGAGCTCCTGGGGGCACCGACGGATGCATTGCGTCTCCTAGTCTCCATTCTCTTAGGTGATTTGTCCGTTTCTTAATTTCGTACTTTAAAACCTGCTCATCCTCTGCTTAATTTTTTTATCCTTTAATATACTTGCGACTATTTTCATATTGATATGTTAAAGGTTTCACATTTACCCCAGTGATCCTTAACCTAAATTATACACGTATTACGCAGTTAATTATAATTTTAAAATTATTATAAATATTACTCTAATACTGAAAAACAACGTTTAACACATTCTAGGATACGATTAATAACGAACAGTTTTTTATTCAGATTTTTATTATTCATTTTAAAACTATTTAATTAGTTTACCTTAAAATTTACTCCTTTTCTAACTTACAGAGTCTATCAAACAGAGTCTATAAAACCTAATTGATTAAAAATTCTTAAACTAATGTAAATATAATTTATGGAAAGTTTACAAATAAATATAAATTTAAATAAAGAAATAAATAATTTTTACAAAAGATGAAACTGGTCTACATAAACAACAACTGAATAGTTTTCAAAATTGAACTGCAGCAATTGCATGTGATAAGTTGTAACATGCATGGCATCTAATATTAAGATCACGTGATTCTTTCAAGCTTCTCTGACGATTCATCAATTCAATCACACTTATTTTTAAAAGATTTTTCAAAAACAAACATGATGACAATTTCATGTTTTTAGTTTTGCATATCGACAGCAGCAATTCGCAGACACGTGCTCGCAGACACGCGAGCGGCGCGCCCCTATATCTATTGGAGTAGCTGTCATAGCGTACTGATGGATACCTAAACAAAATATACTAATTAATTAATTAACAATTTAATGCAAAGCCATTGCTATTTTCATCTGATGCCTATGCGTTTGCATATTACATTATTATTAATAATTTATTATTAATATTTTCGTAGTAAAATTATAGTAAAAAATTGTAATTTTTTTTGTTAATAATTTATATATTTTAAAGTAAAAAGTGCATTACATTTAGTAATTTTTTGTCTAGGCCGAGTACATACTACCGCGGTTACTATAATTATTGCAACATATAGGATCATATCGTGATTAGCGCGGCAACGCTATTCTGCACCTTGTCGTACTTTTTTTACATACATTAATTGTCTCTTGCGATTACGAATAAATAGTCGCACGGTAAACATTTGCATATTCATTAGCTAATCGTCAAGTGTTGGAGTGAAAACAACACCATGCACAACAAGGCCTTTTGATCAGTTATTTTAGCTTAGTCGATGTAAATAATAGCACAATGAAATTAGCAAAATATGAGAGTGTAATAAGTGAATAGAAAACAGTATATCTTATATAGTATACTTTACGGTAAAATTCGTTCTTTGCCAGAAAAATAATTAAATAAATACGCAGATCTCATGATATGCAAGTAAAGTATTCTATTGTGCAAAACCTATTATACATTTACAAGCGTCGATTTACTTGTTTCATTTAATTTTCTTCTGACTGCAGGCTTCCCACTTGCGCTGATACACAGAAACTTCCTATACGGAAAGAGTCCAATCAATCAACATTTGTATTTTATTGGCTGCGGTTTTGCCATTGGCTTCTGGAATTATGGTAATTTTATAAAAAAAATTTCTTTAACGAGAAAAAACGTAAAGTTCCTTGACATACCGTTAAATTTCAGAATGGAGTATTTTGCACTCAACGACGGCTGTCCTTGTCACTTATTTGGTTCTCAAAATTTTCGGCAGTTCATCAATCTCGATCATCGTCTCGTTCGTATTTAATATGGGATATCTTTTATTGGGTAAAAATGTTGATTTAAAATCATTTGTATACAAATTGTTAAATGGAAGTATAGTAAGTAGTATAGTCTAATGAAAATAAAAAATTTGTAGGATATTACTTGACAGCAACGAATGACTATGATATAAAATGGACAATGCCTCAATGCGTTTTAACACTCAGGTTGATAGGTCTTGCCTTTGATGTAGCGGATGGCAAAGAAGCAGAGGTATGCTAAAAATCTAAAAATAACTGTAATTCGTAGTGAAGGAAAATTCATAGCATGCATTATTTGTTTGGCAGAGCAAATTATCAGCAAATCAAAAAATAACTGCTTTGAAGCAATTACCATCTTTACTCGAAGTAGCAGCATTTTGTTATTTTCCTGGATCATTTTTGATTGGGCCACAATTTAGTATGAGGCGGTATCAAGATTATGTAAACGGAAAACTTTTAGTTAGCGTGAGTATATGTGAGAGAATGCAGCGATTAAACGAGACCATGTTGTATTTTTTTAACAAGTGAATTAATGAATAGGCTCTATTGGTATTCGTATGAAAAAGTGTAAAAAGGCCTAGTTAATTTTCGTGTTAAGAAAAAGTATCAGATTACTTTAATTCCTGAAATATTACTTATTTGTTTTTTTCAGACATTGGATAGTAGCGGAGCAATAGTACCGCCAAACTCTTTGTGGCCCGGTATTCAGCGAACCTTCATTGGGTTTTTATACGTAGCAGTTTATCAAATTGGTACGCACTATGCATCCGATAAGTATCTCTTGGGTCCTGAATTTGATCAATTGGGTTTTGTTCATCGCTGTTTCCTGCTTGGACTCTGGGGAAGATGCAATTTGTATAAATACATAAGCTGTTGGTTGATTACTGAAGGAGTAAGTATTTCAATAGATTTAACTGAATTACTTGTTTTAATCCGGTCGCTTTGTGAATTTACGAAAAATTTCTTTGTCGTAGGTGTGTATCGTTTTTGGTCTAACTTATAACGGAAAGGATAACAATGGTAAAGATAAGTGGGATGGATGCGCTAATGTTGACCTACTTACTTTTGAAAACGCAACAGAGTTCAATCATTACATACAATCATTTAATATCAATACCAATCATTGGTGCGCCGAATATATCTATAAAAGATTGAAATTTCTCGGCTCGAGACTTTACAGCCAAATTGTAACGTTATTTTTTCTCGCTTTATGGCATGGACTGCACAGCGGATATTATCTCTGTTTTTTCCAAGAGTTTATCATTATGTACTTTGAAAAAGATGTAAGTTCATTAAGGTGGTATGATTATTTGATGGCGTAACTTAACCATTTATCATGTCTATTGTCTTTTGCAGATTAAACCTGTGTTAACAAATCACGTGCTTCTGAAGAAACTCGTACAGAAATACTTCTTGTTTAGAGTTTTACTCTGGTCAATTCTTAAAGTATATACATTTGTTTTTATGGGATACAGCGTCATACCGTTCATTCTCCTCTCATATTCACGGTACATCAAAGTTTATAAAAGTATGTACTTTATAGGCCACTTTACTTTCCTCTCGTATCCGTTCTTCGCTCCGTACATTAAGAAATCTTTAAAGCCGCGAAGAGAACAAGAACGTATTGAATAATCTTGAACACATATTATATATTCTTGTACAAATTATTTCACATTGATGGATTGTCGTGTCTACAAAAGTACTTCCTCAAGACTGATACTTATAAATTTTTTATAACCACAGTTTTCATATCATTTGCTAATCGTTGCTGTGATATTAAATGCAGGTAAAAAATTATTATAAAAAATCAATTCTTCGAGTCGTTTTTAATTTTTTTTACGAGAGCATATTGTACTGAATATAAAAGTACTATTGCAGATAGGTCAATATAGCTGGAAATGAAACGTTAAAATACGATGATCCTTTTTCGTCCTTTATACTTTGTATTTTACAATGACAATGTAGGTTTCGATTTACGTAATAAAGTTTAGTGTATTCCGTAAAAGAAGGTTTTGTCGCAGATCATTAATCGTCGTATTTTTAACTTGAATGTATTAGTATGATTGTAAATTAATTGTGTGAAAACTGATCGAACAATTATTTAATGTACAAACAAAAAAGAATATTTTAAATGTGTATATAATATTATTTTATCATCGCCCCTAACGAAAAAACAAATTAACTGTTTTTTATTACTTACTAGTGCTTGTTAATACTGCTACGGACTGTTGGGCCTTGCTTATAAATTATCTATCGATCTACAAAATGGTAAATTTTACAAAATGGAGATTTAAAAAAAAAAAAAAATGTTCATTACGGGCGGTCTTATATAATAACATATATGTTAAAAATCTTTGTTAATAATTTGTAATGTTTTTGCTACCTTGTACTTATTTATATTTACCGTAATTTTTTTAGAAACATTATTAATAAGATATATTTTTATAACCCATGTAAGGCTTGTTTCTAAGGGATATACCCGAATGGTAAAAAAATGTTAACATGAAATGGAAATATTTATCTATATCTAGAATACTGGAATAAATTATTGTTAAAAAAGGTCAGAACAATTGCTGTTATGTACGTACTGTAATTGTATATGTGCAAACACACACGTGTAAATCATGAACCTCCATGCAATTAGCTATTACTTTCGAAGCTGTACTGGCTGTCATGTAAAGAAAAACAAGAATGATATACAAAAGGATAAATTGATAAAATTTATAAGTACCAATAAATGTATTTCGTAAATTTATTTTTATCTTGAAATGATTGATGAAATTGATTGAATTAGTTTTATAAAATCGGTATACTCAAAGAAAAAGGTAAGAAAATAAGTAGTAACAATAAGTAATTGGCTTATTTCTAAAATGTTGTTAAAGAAATTCGAGTTTTTAATAGATTAACAGAGAAATGTATAGATTTAAATAAAGACTTATTTATATAATGTAAAAAAATGCATGATTAAAAATTGTTCAGGAAGTAATTTATGAAGTAAGAAATAAAAAAAAAGTACAACTGAATATAGAATTGTCGAATTACCGAAAGTGAAATTGAGGGTGACGGACTTTCGCTTAAAAAGTAAGTATTAGAATGAAGCGCACGTTTTTTCAATCGACACGAAAGAAGCGTGCAGATAGTACCTTATACATACAGGATTCGTAGCAAGTATGGTATTCTGACGCAAGAGAAAAGTGCGCTACGCGTGCGATTTACGCGCGTGGTAGTTGCTGCCGACATGCCGTACCGTGGATGAGTTCGCTTGTTCGCTCGCCTTTCTCAATCGGCTTTGTATAAATCTGTCGCTTTCACTTGGCTGCTTCCACCTTTTGTTTTCGGCTTCGAGAGCGGAGCTTCCTCTTACCGATGAAGCATAATTAGCGAGGCAGAAATGCAAGCGAGCGGTCACCTAAGGTAACAATACCTCCAATTCTATTAGTATTATTGTACTGCATTACCTATTTCTCGGCTTATCGTCTTTTTTCACTGAATATTAATTAAATTGCAATATTCATTAATACTACTCGATTGCGTAAAACGTAGAAATTTTAATGAGATCATTTCTTATTATGCAGAAACAATAGAATATTAATATATGCGAGTTTAGTGATAAAATTGAATAAATGCGTGGGAATGTTTATTGTAAAATAAATGTAAATTCAAGCAAATAAGGCAATTTAGCAAAAAATAAAAAAATATATTTTCTTTTTACAAGAGAAAATAATACAGCTTACTTTGAATACATTTATGTATACGCATAATACGTAAAATGTAGGTATCTATTATTTTTATCTCTCTCCCTCTCTCTATGTACATGTGTACGTGCATAAATTGGTGTTGTTATTTAATCAGAATTTGATATAAAGAATAGTTAGTTTCGAAAGGAAGTGACTAAATGAGCGAGGGAATTGTTACAAGTTACATAGACTATTGACGTTTAAAAGAAAAGATGATGTATATACAGAGCGGTAGCCTACATAATATTGCAACTCGAATACGAAAGTTGAAGCATTGTCCGTGTGTTTAGGAGCAGCAAAAGAGGAAAATGATGAGGGGCCAGATTCTCCGCCAGAGGTTTTCCCAAAGAGAGATTTGTACGTAAGTCGGAGGTAGTCGTTCGGTGGGGATAGGAATGGGGCTCGGAATGGGGATTGCTAGATGCTTTGAATAATATTTGACGGCTCGGTGAGCGCGGGAGCGCTTGGTGTTTTCTCTTTTCCTCGTGCGCTCGCCGGAGGGTTTGCTGTGGCGGCTGGCATTGACTCTCGGCAGTGTCAGTCTCTAGTAGGGTCCATCGTTGGAGCTGGGGGGGCCGTAATTGTCGATCGGTGTCCCAGGCTGAGCGTTAGGCGGTCCATACGCCCCCTGCTGCTCCTTCTGTTGGGGAGGTTTGCAAAAATCACGGTTTTCCTCCTCGTTCGAGCAGACTTTAGGAAGCAGTGAAAGTGGACCTACCTGGGTCTTGTAGCGGATGAAGTAGACCTCGGGCTTGCTCGGCTGCGTCGGCGCGGCCGTGGGGATGACGATGTCGGGCTGCTCCTCGGGCTTCTTCACCAGCACGTAGATGAGAGTCTTCTCCTCGTCGGGCTGGGGCAGGGGCGGCAGGGCGGGGGCGGTGGGCGTCGGCGGGGTCGGGGCTTTGATGAAGACGATCTTGTAGTGCTTCTGCGGGGGAGGGGGCGGGGCCACGTACTTGGGCGCCTTGTACTCGGGCTGCTCCGGAGGAGGCACGTGGACGTAGACGTGCTTGTGGATGACGGGCTGCTGCTGGGGTGCTCCGTACTGGGCCGCCGGGTAGCCGCCGCCGCTGCTGCCGGATTCCGAGGGGAAGTACGAGGAGGCGAGGGGCGGCTCGGGACGCGCCACTGCCAGGCCGGCCAGAGTCAAAATCTGCCATTGGGCAAATCGAAAGGACCAATTAATTCCGTTTCTTCTTAGGCTTTCTCCGCAAAGTCCAACTTCCTAATCGCTTCCTACTTGGCGCCACCGCGCTTAACGCTTTCGCGAGCCTTAACGACTCCGAGTCCTAGCGACGCACCGTACATTATTTTTCCTATTTATACCGTCGACCGGTCTAATTGTTTCCGCTAGAAATCGGGATTGCGTAGCTCGAATGCGCGCGCGCCTCATTTTTTATGCCTCAAAATGACGCAACAGCGGCTATTTATTTCCTTATTTTCCATTTCACAAGTCAACCACTGAGTTCTTGATGAAACTGTGCCCAATGATTTGGCTCTAGAAGCGACTGGCGAAAGCGACTAACGGAAATAAAAACTAAGAGCACTTGTGTCGCTGGAAAGGTTGGAAGCACTGATATAGGTGACGACTTGACTCGAGACGCCGCGGTACTTACGATGAAGATTTTCATTGCGACGGCTGCGTCCGAACTGGCTCGCTGACGCTGCTCGCTGCTACTTGCCGGCTCAGTGTCCAACTCGCGTGTGCTTGCTCCTCCGGGCCCATCGCGTGCATTTATATAGCCGCCGCGCAAAAATGGCCGCGAGCTCGGACGGAAGCAGGCTCATCGCCTGTTCCAGCTGGGCCCGCTTATAGGGGTTCGGAAGGCCCGCGGCTGGAAGGGGCAGGGGCCGAGGCGCGAGAAGGAGAGCGCGAGCTGCACGCGCGAGTTCCTCCAGCCGGATACGCCGCGGATACGCCGCGGATACGCCGGATACGGCGGATAAGTACACGAAAGAAGGAAAGGCGAAAGTCGCTCGTCGAGGAGCCCAGGAGCTGCAGCTGCTGAGCAGCCCATAAGCCTATTGCCACTGGCAAAAGGTACTGCTGCTCTTAGCAGGTACGCACCTTTTTGCATTTCATTATACTGGCCAGTTGCGGAACCCTGGACTTTATCGACTACTTTGAACGAACTGCAAATGCAATTGCGCGCCTCTCCATTGCGTCGAGCACTATAAATTATTACTGCCCTTATCCGATAAATCACAACTGCAATATTGAGTAATTGAGTAAACAATGCAAAGCTTCAGTTTGCGCATTGCTCGTAAATCCCGAGGCACCAAGTGCGCGCAGCATACAAGTTTCCCGCTCCGGAAAAGCTCCTTACGTAGCACTCGACTTTCGCCTCCTCGCCACCTCGGATTTTGCTACGGCTATTCCAGTCGCGTCCTTACCGCTACGTATCGCAGCTCGGTTACAACATACAGAATAAAACTATTAAATACGCACCTCATACCATCCACCGTTAAATTTACTTGGACTGCAAGTGGCCCGTCAATTCGAGTTGTCGTCTTCACCAGTTCATACAGTACAGAAAGCTCTCCAGCAAAATAATTATAAGATAAAGAGAATATAGTTCCCCCAATTAGAATTTTAATTTCGATAGCTGCGATAAGCAAGTTGGAAGATACGGGAGATATGAAAGATATGAAAAGAAGGCGGAAGCAGGGAAGGTGCTTTAAAAAAAAACAAGTGTCGAAAGGTATGTAAACTATGCGAGTGGGCTTTAACTACTAAGTACTTTAACTTTAAGTACTACAAGTTGGAGGCTTCGGTAAATCTAATAATTATAAAGAAAGGCCAACATAACCGCTTCCTTAGGAAAAAAGAAAAAAGGACTCGAGAATAATTCGCAGGCAATTTATCTTAGCAAGGGGTTAATGAATATTTCATGAATGTCTGAAACATCCGTAGTTAGTACTAGTAGCGAAATCACGAGGTGTTTACACGGTAGTTCTCTTCCCGCTCCATATGAGCGCACATAATTTCATAACTGCAGCAAGTTATGTGAGTCAACTAGGTCAGAGGAGCTATCCTTTCTCCTTTGCAGGTCTAATTGTAGAACTGGCGAGTTCGCAGGTTGAAGTGAGATTTTGAAAGGTTCATTCTTCCCAGCTGCGAGGAAGTCGGTGGAATAAAAATAAGAAGGTAAATAAAAGTAAAAAGAGGCTAGTGAAAGTAAGGCAATTGGTAGAATATACGCGACATTGCCAAACTCAGCCAAAGTAAAGTCGATCGACTGATCGGCGCAGTTTTTCAATATCGAGATTTGCAATCGGAGCCGCGGGAGCCAATAAGTGTAACAGTGGCCTTGTCCCTCGGCGGAGCGGCGGAGCGGCGAATCCAAGCCATTCGTACGTATAGAGATTGCGCGAAAAGTAAAGCCGAGCGCCTACACTTTCTCGCGTGCCGGTAAAACGATTAGTTCGCTCTCGGAGCTCGCGTTAATTGAGCCGCGCTGGCCGCTTCTATTTCTAGCGCTCACCGCTTATCCGAGTACACGAGCAGCCGGCATTCTTACAAAATCAACGCAATTTCGTAAATTGCTCTACGCTTCAAATGGAAGGACACGAAATTCCTCGAGCTCAAGGCAATTTTAGCGAAACATTTTTTTATTCATTAAACCAATTGCTTTAATCGACCTTTTATTCAAGTACCTACTGACCATCCGATTTTATGAAATTTAATTAATCACTGCGCTCAATAGATTGCTCCTTGAAAACCTTCTTCCGACCCTTTCGCTCTTTTACGATAGTTACACATGGCTAAGCTTGCAATACCTGCAGTTAGTTACTTGGACAGTTTGACACTGAGCGACGAGCCTCTTCAGCTGCGTTGAGCTTCCGAGAGCCACATAAAAGCAATAACAAAAGCATAATGATATTAATTATATTGAAATATACGTGTAAAATCAGACGGATCGTGGAATGCGGAATGAATGCTCGCTTTTAAATTCCATTTTTGCCGCGCAACTTTCGCTTTGCAGATTCGTCTTACTCACGAGTCACGCTGTGCCATTATAATAAGACATCATTTTGGAAGAAACAATTTCACCTTTCATTTATTCATTTATTATCTCTGAGATATATTAGCCCCGCTAGTAACCGTGAGGATGAGATGTTAAAAAAAAGCTTTAAAAGGGCTCTCCTGATGGATCGTGGATTTACTGAAAAGTGAAGTAAAGTGTGGTCGCGCTTCGGGTTGTATTTTCGCGAGAGCTCGAGAGCGCAGCTGCAACGCATTTTCAGTTTACGGAGCGATGGGCTCCACGGGTGAAAGTCCAACTAATTACGGGCCACGAAGCAGCTCTCGGAGCGGCGACGGCGTGCGCGTCTCGCTTGCAAAATGCAGCGGAGCACCGAGCGCCGGCCGGAACTCTGGCTGCAGTCGCTGCCTCAGTGCTCTTAATATTTGCTTCAGTCAATCAGCCTGAATACTATGAGATCATGACATTATTTATTTATGCGATCGGAAAAATACAAAGAAATGATTAAATAATTAAATAAATAAATGCTTCTTTCTAGTTCAACTGCTTCTTTACTCTCGTCGCATAAACGTAACTCAGCTGCTCCTTCCGCATCTCAAATTCCTTCTGTAGCGATCTTAATCTGTCGGCAGCCCTAGCGGCACTTTCCTTGTCATTCAAAATAGTATCGACGTCCTTTTGACTGACCTGTAGCTTCCTCATTAGTCCCTCGGGTAAACGAAAATGCGAAAGTATGTCCGTCATGGGCTTTTTCTCCTTGACATCATTGTCATTAGTCAGTTTCGTCGGGGTACTCTGCTGATTCTCCTGACTTTGCTGCTCACTTTTCGCCTGTTCGTCCGGAAGGGGCAAGTCTTGGGAACTTTTTCTACTCGCCTGCTGCTCACGGCGAGTAGCTTCAAATGCTTCAAGGACCGGAGGCACATCCTGCGTAAGTACTTGCGGCCAACTGCTCGAGAGCTCCGGTGAACTGTTGTAGTTGGGCTGCGCTGGCGGCTCAAGCTCGCTCGAAGGTTCCGACTTTGGCTGCTCCGTTTGCGACCCTTCGGCTTCGGACGGCCGCTGACTGGCCGAGCCGGATCCCGAGCCGGATCCCGAGCCGGATCCCGAGCTGGATCCTCCTTGCACGTGGACGGTGTACGCAGCGTGAGGCGTCCATGACTGGATCCAGGCCTGCGATCCAGTGTCGCTCAAGGGCCATCGGGCCACTGCTTTTGTACCTGTAAAACCAACGCACATCAGACTTACTGTTCTTTACTCTTATACTTTATCTCTTTTTGAATTACCTGTCGGTAGAGCCGCTATTCCGCTCCCGTCCCGATACTCATTTGCGTGATTAGCCGGAGCTTCCAAAGCTTCGGGTAGCCCAAAGTTTCTCATTGCTTCTCGAAATAACGGAGGTGCAGCATGCGACGGCAGCACTATGTTCTGCTGCGGCGCCAGTGGATTTTTTACTTTCTCCGATGGTAACACTACTGCCATATAGGAACCCTGCGTTTCCGGCAAATATATCGTCAGGGAATCTTCTCCCTCGTTTCCTTCTGCTTCCTTCTCTTCTTCTTTCGTGTCCTCTTGACTCTGAGCGAAGCCGAAAAGGGATGATAAGAACTCAAGTGTCGAAGGTGCCGAGTTAGCAGTGGCACTTGTACTTTCGGGGCTTCCCCAAATTCTCCACCAGAACCTCTTGAAAAAGCCCGGGTGACTCGACTCTTCCTTCTCAATAGCGTTGGCAATGAGCTCGGAGGCTTCCTCTTCCTCCGGATCGGGCAAAAAGTCGGCCAAGCCTCCCAGGTTGTCGAGAAAACTGAGATCTGGTAATTCGCTTGTTGTTGTTAATTCCCTAGTTTCATCAGCACTTGACTGTACGTCAAATCCGACTGACGTAGACCGATTCCCACCTCCGCTTACACTTTTCGACTTTACTATTTCAGTTTGAATTTGAACCGGCTTTATATCGATTCCGCGATACTTGTGAATCTTCCACAAAGGGTGGCTGCTCAAATTAAAGCTTTTCTCCAGTCCTGCTTGTTCAAGTAGCAAAGCATCTTCTCGGCCAATTGCTGATTCCGCTGAGGCATCCGAGGGACTAAACGGCCAGATACTGCGGCCCTTCCGTTGAGTAGCTGTTGCTGAAGCTGCATCCAAGGCCGCGGCCCTGACGCAACATATCATCGAGAACAGCATTACCTGCGTTAGAGAAAATAGCAATTTTTAATATCAACCTACTAAAACCATATTAATAGTATTCGCGTGAAAGAAAATACTGACGTAGCGAAACATGATGTACTAGCCGAGCACCTGGTCGAAAGCTTCTGAAACTTCTCACTGGACTGATGCAACGGCCTTTAAGTGGCCGCTTAAATAGCTACTTTTCGCCAAGGGCTCAGCGCGTCTACCTGACTATTCGTCGACAGCGCCGAAAATTCTTTTGCGCCGCTGCCAAATGACCGCAGAATTATCTTATCGAGATAGTGTCTCAGTGCAAGTGCGCCACTAAGAATGTCCACTTTCTCGCTCCCAACCTCACTTGACATCCACACAAATTACCCGATGGAATGTCTGCTTATTCATCGTTACTCCAAATTATTATAATTTATAGCCTATATACTTTCTCAACTAACTGAACTGCAGCAATTAATGCTATCAAACTAAAATCAGCTGAACCTTAATAGCATGCACTTGGCCTGCGTTCTTTCTAGCGTCGCTCGCATCATCACTTCTCCATTCAGCACATATTTCTATTTAATCAAAATAATGCAGGGGAGAGTCGTCCGATTGGTGCTTCCATTCCAAATAAATATTCAAAAATCAATTTTCAAGAATAACGAATCAACAACATAAAAAACAGATTTCTTTCCCAAAATCAGCGTTTACAGATTAAAATACATTTTCTAAGAGCTGCGAGATAATGATTCAATTTTTTCTTTCCTATTATTGGAGATGTGTTTTGAGACATTTTTAATAATGCGAAACAAAAAATTTAATTATTCAGTACGAGTATTAATCTCTAAAATACGACCTCGGAGTACCGCCAACTCAAAAAGTCCCCGAATAGTACACTCGACCGAATGTTTTAAATATCGGCATTATCATTGGTTTTTCGAGTAATTTCTAGCAATGCTAGGGGAAAGCGGGGCATAGCGGGTCATGGGACAATATGGACCTTCGGGGCATAGTGGGCCATCCCATTAAATATGTTAAATTTGATGTGAAAAACATTTATTAACAAGTTTCATTCAAATTAAAGCATTTTGAAAAATTGTCATTATTACATTGCAATATTGCTATATACAAAAATTATATATAGTAATACTTTTATAGTAAATAGATTTTTTAAATTTTTGATAAGATAGATGAATAACGATCAACAAACTCGTAAACTAATAATGTGGTTAAAATGGTTGCATGAAATAGTCCATTTTATATAAAAAAACGCTGCCAACTGCACTGGCCCAATACTTTCTCATAGAGATGACTGCAAATGTCATTAATATACACGGGACCACTCAACAATTCAGCAAGAGGTGATCCAAAGGAACTCTCGATCCCGTTTTTCAAAACCAACATTGGCCAAGCGGCACATCTGTGGAACTCGCTTCCTAGCACAGTTAGCAACCTACCCTCTATTTCGCGTTTAAGACAGTGGCTTAGAATTACCTAATAAATTTTTATTGACAAATGGTCTGTGATATTGTACACCAACGCGTGTACATACACAGTTTCTGGGATGTCTTAAAAGTGTCTTAAAAGTGTCGTAAGACACTACCCTAACAGCAAAAGGAATTCTTCAAGAATTCTGTTATGTGAATTTTGTCACAGATGCCACACGAAAGAACTCTTTACGAACTCTTTTTGCTGTTAGGGTATTATAGTGTCTTATTATAGTGTGTGAGACTCCAGATACATTTAAAGGCGAAGCCGCGCCCTTCAAAAAATATAACTTCAATTCTCGAATGTCGAAATTAGTGAGTGACAATACTCGCGGTTGACCATTTGCTTTTGTTTTTTGTTTCATCAACAAACTCAAAAAATTAGCGCGCGAAACGCGCATATGAATGTTAGTTTTTATACTATAATGGAGACTATAGTAATTATAATTTGAGCACGCGCCTAGTAGAGTTCGTGCAATACCATTTAACCTCGCTATTTGTTTATGAATTTGTTGATCTATCCAATTGTTAGTCGTCTATCTTCAAAAATGTTTCGATAAAGAAAAATCGTTTATTCGCCTATTATTTTTAGAGTATAGAAATGGATATTTCATATATAAAATTATAAAATCAATTTTTTAAAAATGCATCTATTAGAGCAATAAAATTACCTGTTTTTGCATGTTAATTTTTCGTATAACTTTCGTCTTTTCTTTAATCTTATAACTCGGCAGTAGTTACAACTAATCTCAGAAACTAAATGTCGAAACACTTTGAAACAATTTATGGTAATAGCTTAGGCCTACCAGAACTATTGGGAACCAAGATAAAATATATGTCATATGATTATAGGACAATATAGTGGCGGCTAAGTAGAGCTTCTATGATCCCTGCTGAAAAAAATCAGATGATTTCTCAGGTGACCTCATCAGGTGATAAATCAACCGACGTTTTGACACGTTA